>CM024177.1:0-57500 GCA_013433145.1 Ascaris suum
GCTAATTACGCTTAAATATCCCGTAATTAGCTAGTACAATCAGTACAACCAGTAACTGGCCTCATAGCAAGGCCTTTTCAGTGCACAAATTTACAAACAACTAGAATAATATCCATCTCCATTATCATCGTTACATTACCGCTATCATATAAAACGCTAACTCTCGGCACTCGGCTTGACTTTCACCTTAACGATGAAAAAATTGCAAACCGAACTTCTTTATTACTGAATACAATCGACAGTATCGTTAATACTTACTCAAAAAAACAAAGTAAAAAACTTATTATTTCAATACTTTTCTGAATATCGGTTACCCATGACTGCAGTAATTTAATAATTCCGGTGAGAGGTTTTTCATTTCTCTTATCTCAAAATGAAATAAATTTGGAGATGTGCTTTTCGCAACGCACAACTCAAGGAAATAAATTAACTGAAATCAAAATCGATTATATCAAAATTAAAATAATACCTCTCAATTTAACTACATATACTAGCAGTTCGACTATGCTGCTGTTATGCCATCCAAATATAACAGGCCTGATTTCATTTTTCGACAATGCTGCCTCCCATCTAGCACGGTCATACTCGTGTAGCACCCAACCTTTTGCAAAATAAATTCACTACTCAGGTACATACAAACAGGTATGATTGCTAATCAGCTGAGAAGCGAAGGTTCTTTACTAAAAATATCAAAAATGCTTACGATTCGCAGGCGAGTAGATTGTACGCGGGCCACAAGACGAACTCGTCTTCGCTGAAATAGTTGATTTGCATTGAGGAATTATATGTAAATTACAATCAACGGGAATATTTTCATTCTCATTTAAAACGTCGAAAAAGTACCCCGTCGTTTATATCAACTCATCTTTACAGGTGATCGCAGGAACAAGTAGCAAAAATGAGAAACATTTCACATATACAGCATCACATAATAATCCTTCACACGATGCTTGGCAAAATCCATTAACGAGAGGATGTTTGCAATAGAGACCTCTACTACTGTGAGAAGTTCATGTTTTCAGATTCCCTCATCCTCTTGTAAGCCCCCTGATAAAAATATTCCAAGCGTAAAAATGAGCCTATCTCTTAAAACAGAAAAGCCGTCTACAGCAGGCTGACACAGCCTGTCACGTTACTTGCACATCTTTCGTCTGGCATCATGTCAGGAATCATAGATCGCAACCAATCGAACGATCAGGCTAAAGAGAAGTGAAAAGGACGGGTGCGCCTTGAAAGTTTTTAAAAAGCATGCATAGAAAATAAAAAAAAGAACGCGATCAGAGAAGAAAAAGCCGTAGAATCAAAATTAAAAGCACACGTCCCACCATTGGTTATGCCAAGAGAAAAAAACGACACAAATGAGCAAAACGATTCATGTAAAAGCACTGCACACTGAACAGAAACGGCTTACTCGGTATTTGTGCACGAACTCCGCCTGCATAAGCCCGCCTTCGTTCCGGATATGGAGCTATTCGACTCTGTAAATCAGATGTTTGCGCTCACAAATACGAATCTGCTTTAACAGTAAAAAAAAAAAATTGGCGATTTTCAGAACTCTCTTTTTTGAAAATCAAGATGCCTGCTTCTAATCCACCTTGAATAATCCACCTGAATTATATATAGCTCTTCATTCAATGTCAATTCAAAATTGCATTAGAGCTTCACAACTAATCGCTTCCTTAAAATATTCATATTTTGTGGAAGTTTACATTCCGACACAATGGAAACTGCTGATAGATATTGGAACCAATTTGGGCGCCGAAGATGCCGGCATTCCAAGAACGTAAACAACTACTCAACGGAATAACTCTGAGTAACAATTATTGCCGGATAGAAGTAAAACTAGCCAACCTTATCTGCTTTATACTGAATTCATGAGTTGCGCTATTGATCGTGAGTTCTGTGATGAAATCTTGTGACGTGATTTTTGCATATATTTGAATTTTTTAAATGAAAACATTCATCTTTGCCCACAAGGGAATTATAACAACTTCCCACGGGAAGAAGTAAACGAACCTATGTAGCAATAGAGGAGATTAGAGGGATTTATGGAATCTGAAATTATTGGAAGACATGCAAATTCTGAAAAATGTAGTGCTATATAGGTGGAGGACCTGAATAATCAAAAGAGGGGGTACAAGTTGCAATGAAAAAATAGCCTTAAGACATAAAAAGAGAGAAAGTATACAAAATTGGCAACTTCCCAAAGTGAACCAATGTTCAACATGAGTTTACTATGGGATAAGAGGAGGGGGCTGGAGTGGTATGAACGTCAAAACATGGTGACTTATGGTTCTTTGAATAAACAATCCGAGCAATTTGAATGACTAACGAACAGTCATCAACCTGAGGTTCACAACGTTTAAAAATACTTCCACCACTTAACAACCTCCTTCCTCTCACCTCAAATCTATTCAAAGAAAATTAAGAGACGTTAAGATGCTGGAAATTTCTCGCACGGACGGAGACGGTTTTCATGCAGAAAGGTGCTGATTTAATGAGCTTTCTAATGTGCAAAATTATGTTGAAAAAAACAAAAGACTTGGGATTTGCATGACAAATAATGGCGCGTCTGAAGGGAACGTTCAAGACTGTGGCCAGCTTTTTCCTTTACCTTCATATGTGCCCCGAGGCAGAGAACGTGAAATATAGTTTGTGATAGATATGCAAAATGGTCGCATATGCACTATTTGTAAGGGTCTGCGTCGTAAGTGAAATAAATCATTCCAAAACTATAAAGTATGATGAAAATTTTCATATAAGGGCATCGTGAGCAGAGAACAATCAGGTTCGCGTGAACTGCGAGCTTATGTCAAACATTCGAAACGCCCATTTGGATGGTGGTGAAATTGGGATTCACTCAATCGGGAAGTCTTTTATCATTGCCTCACACCTCTTCCGTGAAAAATTTCACATCTCCTTTTTGGAACCATATGCCTATTCCAACTGACTTTTACATCAAATGCCTTCTGCCGCCTTAAAATTTGCCGTTTGCTATATCCTTTATAACTTTATTCCCCTTTAAAAATATGTAATAGTATCAATTTCTTAGAGGTTTATTGTTTCTAGCAATATTGAAGAAGATATTGAATGTTAAACCCCTTGGCTATGTTAAAATAATACGATCTTTTCCTACATATGGGCCAAAAGCATTTTCAGCCCACAATGCGATCACTGTAGTGCAATATGAAGGGTCCAAAGAAAAGTTATCCCTGCGATGGACATGAAACAATGTGCACGGTCCATAAAGCGTCATATATTCCATGTGATATCAACATAACTAGAAGATGGATTCCTCAGCGATTTTAGGAATGCAAGCAGTTAGTAAAATACTATTAAAAAATAATCGATTAAGGCAGTCTTGTGCTTGGACTTGGGATTTCATTCATGAATTTATAAAATTTCGAAGTTTCACTTTTTCATTCATGAAATAAGATTCGGGTATCATGCAATGAAACTAGATATCGTCATCTCGAAAATGCAGTACGAAAATAAAATCACATTTAAACAAAGGCAGCAGAAATCAGAATGTCATTTTCAATGTGATAATCCCGATATCGACGGGGACGTCGCTAAGGTTAAAAATTCTATAAGAAGATAGCAATAGGGGAAATGAAACAATCTCATGAGAAATTTGCGATATATTCAGCTAAGAGAAAAATATTTTTCGCTCAACAATTGCGCGCAGTCGGACAGATCAACATTACCGCTTTCAGCTAGCTGGTAATAAGCTCGCATATTACTTGACAACATTTCTCGTCACATACAAAAAACAATGCTTTACTCAGTAAATATTCGCCCTCAAATAAAAAAATACCCAACTGGAATGAATGTAAAGTCACCCATTAACAGCGCTTTAAAAAGTGGCACGACTGAAAGAAATGTTGCAAAAAAAACGAAATAGCGCACCGGATGCGCAGTAGCGGAAACATCAACGCGCTGAGAACATTCAATGAGCGTGGAATGCTATAGAACGGTAAATAAAATGTTGACAAATATAGATGATACCTGTTTACGGCTAGCGACATGCGCTTATTTGGAGCGGCTGGCAGCTGGCGCACAATGAAAACCCTGCCGCTATATGACGACGAACCGCTTCTTTTCCTCATCGAATAATTTCCTATCAGCTTCATTGAGACGCCAATCCCACTCCATTACTCATTCAAAACTGCCATCCTCTACGATAACGTTGTATTGGAGAAACGATACTTCCTAAAACAGAAAAACAATGAAAAGACATCTGCGTCAAATTTGCTATGAGTCACTCTGGTACCATTTCGCAGTTTTACTAGTTGAAAATTTCGACACGACGCCATTTCCGCATCTGCATCAAAAGGAAGCATGAAAGTTTGGAAATAAATAAATTCTTGTGTAAACATAAGCACAATAGAACTACAACTCAAGATCCATGTCACTGAATATTGGAGATTCCATTTTCTTAACCATGAAATTCTACTTAGACTAGAGAGATGAAAAAGAAGAATTAAAAAGCAATGTGGCGTCAATGGAAGCGGCAAAAACGGGGCTAGATGGGATTTAATATTGTAGCTTGATATAGCGGAATGAAATTAAATGCAGCAGGAGGAACAATATTCTCCTTCTCGCTGATATTTTGATGATATATATATCTGTTCTTTGGGGACCGAATAACCTCCATGTTCTTTGTGCCTGAGGTCGGAGAGATTAATAATCTCAGAAAGGTAGGGGGAAGGGCGGATGGGAAAAGGTGCTGCCCTCCACTAGAATTCTTTTAATCTCACTTACGCCCTTTAAATTTCCAATCTAAACATTTCTTAGCAACTTTTTGATCTGCAAAAAGCAACACCATTTTTGCAAATCCTGCTGAGGCAGAAACAGTGCTCGCCCGTTACTTCTGCATCCTGGAACCTCACAGCTTCATTCTCAATGCTTTCAGGAAAAGGCCTCATTAGCTGGACAACGCTGAAACTTCTGTAGGTGAAGGTTTTGGGAACATCATCTAGTGCATTTATTGAAGGTGCAAAGTGAGATCAATGATCATTCAGTGACGAACAGACAAGTTGTCCATGGCACGAGAAATGTCCTAGAATGCATATAAGACCCCATTATTTGCTGCACAAAACAAACAGTCCATTCACCCGCTATGGAATGCCCCTTGTGTGTGAGTGATGATTGCACAGTTCCTCTTCCTGACGAGCCTCGACTCCATAAATTTATCTACAGAAAGTGATTTTAGATGACCTTTGGGACGAGGAAAGGAAATGTACTCCACCCCCCCCCCCTTCCCCTCCCTCCCCATCCCCCAAAAGATGCGAAAAGTGATGATCTGATATTTAGCACCAAGAAGAAGAAAACATGTGAGTATAAAATGAGCACAGCAAACAATGTGTTTACAGTATTATGCTCACATCAAACAATATTCACGAAAACAATAAGAGCAACAGAACAAACAAAGAAGTAACAACAGCAAGGTTCGTCATATGCGCAAAAAAGCGATTCACAAGTAAAAACGTCACTTTAAACAAGCAGATACCATTCACTTTGACTCAAATATTCTTCAAATTATGCAAATTTCACCTCGCCCTGATATATAATATGAGGAATAAAATCCCCCCGATTATAAAAATTTTCCGAAAATAATGAGGAGATTTTATTGACGAACTGGTCTAACTGACGCAAATCACTCTTGCGCTCAAAATTCTGACAGCCATAGCAACAACGTATGAAACTTCCGACTGCTAAATTAATCACTTTTTTGAGTTTTATAAAGGAACGAAGAAGACCTTCGAAGGCGAGGAGGTACATGGACGGGGATATTTTAATGACATATTTATCAATGAGATTTGAAAGAGAAACATGTAAACAGCGAAACAGCACCGTAATGAGAATAAAAAAGAGTAAGTAAACAAATCTATACGCTCAAAATAAGGTCGGGAAGGCAATAGAGACGAACGAGAGAAGGACAATATGTGGCAGTAATGGCAGTAACAATATGACATGAATTTCTGTTTAAATGTTACTATTGCTTACGGTATTTGTCAATTTCAACGGTGGTAATCCCATCAAAACATTTTTAGAAAATCACTCTTCATCTGCTAGTGCATTTCGAATCGTTCTAAAATAAACTTATAATGCGTATATGGCAAAATGATGCATGTTGCTATATGTTTGAATATATCGGTCAAATAGTTTCAACTTAGAAATCACTGACGACAAAATTGAGAATTTTGGAAAATACAATGCGCGCCATTTGAGCACCTCTTGTAATAATTTTTAGATGCATTGATCAACTTCGAAAGAAGCTAAAGAAGCTAAAATTGCCTTAAAAATTTGCATGTATTCTGCAAAACTAAGCAGCATTTGGCAAGATGTTGAGTCATGGGAGATTGAAGTATACCAATTCAGCTGAAATTATATCTATTGTTAGAATTGTACCCACCGAACAACTATCCTAAGAAATGCAAAAAAAAATGTTCAGAATAAAGTGTGAAGATTGCTTTTATGCAAGCTAACCGACACAAAACGGAAATTCAATTAGTTGCGAAATTTATGCAAATTTTTTGCCACATTTAAGTGACCATAACTCTCTCCTCTCGATACAATTTGACGAATTTCAATGTTGCTAAAGAAAGTCATTCATTAAAAGAGCATTGTAAGCACTGAAACTTGTTGCTCTAATTTCGGCGATTCCACCATAAGCGGATGGACACATAAATGCGCATGACAATATCCAAAGAATCTCTATTGCAAATGGAGCTTCCGAAAAACGCATAAAAAGAAATTCGCTATAGAGGATTCATAGGTACGACCGCGTCAGCTAGTAAAATATTAAACCTGCATTGCGCATGTTTCCTGGCGACATATGCAACTGATTGGTTTAGTGAGAAGAAATGGAAAAAAAATTAGTCGAAATCAATAAGCGCATGTTGTGCCGATCCACTTGCCAGCTTTTTGTTCTTCGAAAAATACAGCCAAAACCACCTAAACAAACGACAGAGAATGAATGAAGTCGCACACTAGATTCAGTTCTTTATTTGTCAAGCCCTCCTCCCACCAAGCACGAACTCTTCGCGTAAACCAACCAGCGTAATCACGGATGTAATTTTTGCTGCATTCAGGTGGAATGCACTTTTGACGCACCATCACACATCACTGAGCGGAAGCCGGCGGTGGAATTGCTCAATTCTATTGAAAATGCTTCAACATGTTATCGAATGGCAAACTGTCAACTATACTGTACGTGAAATGTTAGGTGCCGTTCTCTGATCGACCGAATTTCGAAAGAAGCCTCAAAAATACGCTCATCCACCCTTGTTTCTGAAGAGCCATTTTCTTTCATCGGTTAGAAAACTTGCCCTCATCACCGAGCCTTTCCTGATCAACCTAATCTCGTGCTTTTCCATCGCCATCTGTCGGAAGCCGCCACAATGCATGGCTCAGTGAACCACGTCAATCTATTTATAAGCCGCATCCTTCCCCCTGGGCTAACCCTTTCCTCCTCATCGTTCCTCCCAAACTTATGGCGATTTCGAGACGCTGCGAACAATGTAAGCTGTAGGGTCTATAAATGGGTAAATATTGCTGAGCGATACTCGTAAAGTTTGCATATTAACACCGATATTCCCTATTTTGCAACTACGCTCTAACTCGGCCGCCCAATATTTGCGCAAATTGAGTAAGCATAAAAAATAACATTGGTCGAGTTTTGCGGTTTGCACTAAGCGGTGGTAACTGTTTCAAAAGCAAGCAATTAAAATCACAGTTGCCTCGCTAAAAAAAAGTAAAAAATAAAATCATTCAAATCATAAAATCAAATAAAAAAGGAATAAGGTACATACGACCAAGACGATCAAAAAGCCGGCCGCTCAATCAGATGATCGAAAGCACAAAAACAGATTCTCAAATTCTTCCGAGATCGAAATGCTTTCGGCAGTTCGAGTAGGCAAATGCACTAGGCTCTAGATGACATCAATATCATGAGTATTGAACACTCCGATGATCCGGAAATGAAAGAAATTATAGACTTTATTTAAGACTGAGACCTGGATAAACAACTGAAAACCTATGAGTGGGACAAATTACGCCAATTTGAACAAGAGAATCTTATAAATCAAATATAATATCAGAGTAAATATTAACGGTTATAAGATAAAATAAGAGATCTAATTCAAAATGCCGATATTCGGATGATTTTGGATCAAAAAAGATTCCGCATGAATTTAGAGAATAAAACAAAAATTTGATATATGATAAAAGTCGAGAATCTAGGATTGAATGAAATCTAAAGTAAATTTTCCTAGAGGTTAAGGGGAATCCGTATTAAATAATGGATACCTACAAAACTGTGCATTGAGGTAGAGCGAAGTGAAAAAGATGCATTTTAACATAAAACGGTCGATGTGAAAGGCAGCGAAATATTTTTAGGCAAAAATAATGTCGACAAAAACGTCGGCGAGAAAAACAATAGAATAGTTCAATTTCAGATGTGAATCGCGTAAGGAACACATTCCCCGCACTAAACAACCACTGCTATTTCGGTGGCAATTAGTCATGTGAAAACAACTCATCATTGAGTTATCAACAATACACTGTCACATAAGCAATAATTCGACATCTCCCATCGTATATTTCAGTTTTTATATTAAAAAATTTATTCAGTTTGAAGATATTGTTTCGTCTTCACCTTTCCACTATTTTGGCTCCATATGGCTAACAGAGGATTCTAGTATAAACAAATCGGGTGAATCGATATTCTTAATGATGTGGCTACAAAAACATTTGTACTGGATGAATCAAAGAGATGTTTGCATACTCACCGATTTGCCACCAGGTGCCAGAATAATACCGCGTTTTGCGCGACCCTCTTCTAGCAATTGTCCGTTGGCCGACCATGAGATATCTGGTGCAACGTCCGACAGCTTCAATTTATGGGAAGGTTCGTCCAGATTTGGTGGAACTGTAAAGTTGCAATATTGAGGATGATGAAATGAACAGAGAGCTGCACAACAACGAAAGGGTGAATTCCACCTGAAAGTAAACAAGAATTTGAGTCCACGTTCCCATCAGCTCCCTACCCTCCTCTCCTCGTCATCTCCCTGCTACCAATAATGGGAAAAAATTGTTTTGGTCTATTAAGGTGAATAGGACGAAGATGGTGCGGTTACAAGGTTGCGCATTTTAACAAAATTAGGAAGTAATGAAAGCGTTGTGCGGTGCGAATGGCACACAACAAAGAAAGCATGTTTGAAAGATATGCACAGTTTGGTGTGTGCAAGCAGAAAGAGTCAATAAAAACAGCTAGAGCCGAGTTTTTCATTAGGTTCGATCGAAAATATCCATGGGTTTTATGTCAACTAAACAGACATCAACTGGAGTAGATTTCATGATTTAAAAGATTCATCTATGTCAATTTATTCCCGGAAAAACCACGAATTTCCAACGCAGTTTTATTTCAGTGCATTGTTTTCAAAACTAACATACCTAGCAATTACACTTGGAAGTTTTTGACGATTCTCCAGCTGGTTCCCCGCGACGCATTTATTACCGCCTGCATCCGTTGTTCGCGACTGCAGAATAAGTGATGTCAGATACAACCGCCAAAAAATGGAACTGCATTGCGATTCCCTACAGAGAAAATACAAAGTTCTTTCAACATGACGTGCTTTCAAGTCCGAAACTAGAAAAACGGAACTAGATGCAATCACTGTTTTCATTCATTGACAAATTTCCATTGTTGACAATGAAAGATTTTAGAATTTCTACTATGAACGTCGGTATTACTAAAATATCACAGAAATATTTTATCATTAAAAGGTAAATGTAACAGGTAGTCGGCCCACCTCTAGTTTCCAAAAACGTGCTCACACTACGGTTGCCATTCTCACTGACAATAGCACATCGATATTCCACACGATCTTGTCGTGTTATTTCGCTTGACGTCCATACACGATCAATTCATTATCGGCGATATTTAACTACAAATAACGGAAAATTCTCCAATCACAGAGAATGCTGAGTGTAAGCTTTTTTTTTAACTGCAGCAACTGTGGTCTTTGCTCGAATATTATGGTCAACGGTAGGACTGGAAAAGGAAAAACGAATTGCTAAAGGGATTTTCTTAAGACAGAAGTGATGCAGAAGAAGGAATAGTGAGTGAAATCGAAAAGGTATATATCGCAAAAGATTTTTCACTGCAACAGAAGGGAAACGCAACGACATTCAACGTTTTCAACTGTCGTCAAGTGGATACCTAAGACCTACCCATTGCAACTCGCTGACTCCAAGGTTAGACAACTACCTATGAATTAAGTCATTTTTCATAATACTACCTTCTTAATAAGCAAATGGCAAAATCTTTTCGAAGAAAATCCTTACCAATTTCTCGATTTCTGTCCATCCCTCGTTTCGTTCGATCTTGAATTTGCCGCAAAAGTGCCAGTTTTTCGTTTCGCTTTTTTCAACCGTTGAATGTCAATTTGATCATTTCACCGGAGAAGTTGTCATCTGTTGTTCCGTTGAGTGGAATGCCAAACTCACTGAGATGCGAATGCCCTCTTGCCAGCTGATCAATTTGCATAACGATGTTTGATGAGTGCAAAAAATCTGAATTCAATAACCGCTGATGATAGCAATAAATCATTCAAAGTATAAGTAAATGAATTCATGAACTGATCAAAAATGATGCCTCCTGATAATAGCTCCTATGATTAGCAGCATTAGAAATGGAAAATAATCCTAATAAACAACTTGACTATGTGCTTTTCATAGGTGGGTGTTATCAGATGGATTTCACATTTCGCAACCATTCCACTTTTGACGAACTTCACATAACTATCAATTGAATATCAATGGTGACTTAAGATAGCATAAACCAGTCGCATTACTTTTTTTCTTGCCAGCAAGATTTCTGCTTTTATTTTTTTATTTGGTTGAAAAAATAAATTTATTTTTTCAACCAAAGAGTGGACCAAAGTAAATCATCGGGACCGCTTTTTTGACACCTATTACCGAATAGATTTGCCGATTCTGAACAGGAAATTGAACTTGAAAATTGCGCCCGAGCTGACGAAATATTTATTTTTTGATTGGTTTACCGTCCACCTCGTGTGGTCAAGCATTACAAAGCAACTGAGCATAACGAAATAAAACTAGAATATTGCTCAGAAAATGCGATGAGATGCAACAAGAATATCCTTCAAATTATATGATATTAGATATGCGTATTGCTGTTAAATACAGGTATATCGTTATTTTTTCAGGCAGTGTATTGATATTGCTCTCTATATGTGAGCGAATAAAGAGTGAGAAATTATCTTGCTTATGAACCAATATCCAATATTATTTTACGAGTGAGTGGAAATGCTAAGAAGTGAAGAAAATGAATCAAAACTACTAGAACGAGGACAAGGAAGGAAGTGGCCTTGCTATTGTCATAAGCGAGAGCCTTCGTGATTCCCTTTCAAAATTGTATGACCGACCGATTGGTTCACGTCACTGAAGCTCGACGCTGATGGCGAGTGACTTCGAGTCATCTGTTGCTGTACACCACAGATGACTAGCTACAACGCTGTGAAGAGCGTGAAAATCTTATATAGCAAAAAAAAAAATGAAAATCTTATATAGCAGCATGTTACATTCATTAATCTTAGTCAACCACACTATTATTTACATTATTAGCAGGTAATGTCAATCAAAAGAGCAAGTAAATGAGGAAAATGACGCGTTGAAAAACATGAGTGAATTTCAAAGAACATCTCAGACACGTGCATCCCGCCAATCCTCTCCACCCGTGAAGCAAAGAAGCTCTGGAAGTTCTATCTCAACAAAACACGGCAAAGTGCACATACCGAGACAACTGGTCTTGTGGCAACCAAGCACTTCGAGTTTCACACAAGGATGCGATGAAAACTGCTCGATTCTCAACTGCAGCACTCGAGCTTCAACTGGTAGAGGAAGCACGAGCAGCTCACCTCAACTACTGCAACATTGCGCGTCATCAGTTTCTAATAGAAATTAATTAACTACTCTTTGCACCGCATACGCATGCACGTAAGAGTAATAACAATGATGGTAACGGTATTAGTTGTCCTAACCATAATAATGACAGTGTTGATGGTTACAGTAATAAGAGCAATGGCAAAAATAGTAATTCAAATATGAACTGACCCAATGATCCCATGATATGTGAAATTATAGAAGAAAACCGTTAGGAAAAAATGATGTTGAGTAAGCACAGCTCTAGCTCATACATTACGAACACTGCATTTACACATATGCTAAACTAGAAATCGGAAAGCTCGCTTGGAGATCGGGGTCGTCTGCGAAAACAATCGAGCGTGATCCTGTCTAAGATTGAAACAAAAATCTTCGCTGTGGTTGCCACTACTGATTACTCAATTGAAAAGATCCGATCATAAAACTACCACTAAAATTGTCTACATTTGTAGGACAACCTTAAAAAGAACTATTGCAGAGGTTTTTTTCGTATAGGAGAGGTGTTTTTTCTCACAAATCTTGCAAAAAATCACCCGCCTAATATACATAAGTTGCATGAAAAGATTTCTCCGAGCTTACGAAAAAAACTAATAATAAAACTATGAACTAACAGCAACACCAAACTACAAATAACAAAATAAAACTAAGAAAAAATGTAAAAATCATACTAATAAGAAAGTTAATAGTACAAATAATTATAAAGGTAATAATAAAACCAATAACGAACTAATGATAAAACTAATAATAGAATTAATAGTGATCTTTATAATAAAATATTAAATAATAATAAAACTAAAACAATCATGAAACTAAATTGATAATAAAATTAAACTAATACCAAAAATAGCTAGTAGCAACCGTAAACTAATAATAAAACTAAGCTAATGATAAAACTGAAGTAACAATAAAACAAAACTCTTTACAAAAATAAACTAATTATCAACTCAAACTAATGTTAAAATAAAGTGATAATAAAAGATAACTGACAATTCAACCGAACTAGTAATAAAACTAATAACAAAAGTAAACAAATAATACAAATAACTAATAAGAAAGGTAATAATAGCGCCTACTATAAAACTAGCAACAAAAAAAACAATAAAACTACTGAAAAACTAATAGCAAAACTGATAATAAATCCAATAATAAAACTGATAGAAAAACTAATAGTAAAACCACTGTTAAAACTAATAATAAAAGAAATAAAAAATTAATAATGAAACTAACAATAAAACCGATAGAGAAGGCAAAGAGAAAACTAATAAAAAAACTGATAACAAAACAGTTAATAAAACGAATACTAAGTCTAGTAAAAAAACTAATAGTAAAACTAATGATTCAACTAAACGAATAATAAGACTAATCGAATAAAAAGACAAAACTAATAACAAACTGAAACTGATAGTCTTAGTAAACTCATAATAAAACAAAACTAGTCAGAAAGCTAAACTGATAGTAACAAAAAACTAATAATAAAACTAAATCATAATCAAACAAAACTAACAGTAGATCAAAACAAATAATTCATCTAAACTAATTATATAGATAAGTAACAAGAAAACCAAACTAACAATAAAACAAAACTAATAACAAAATTAAAGCAATAATAAACTCAAAATTGTGATAAAACTAAACCGATAACAAAACAAAACTAACACTTCAATTAAATCAATAATAAAACTAAACCAATCATAATTAAAAAACTAAACAAATAATAAAACTAAACTAGAACAAAACAAAACCAACAATTCTAATAATTGATAACAAAAGTAAACTAATACAAACGAGAATAAGGAACGAAACTAATAATAATAAACAAATGATAACACAAATAATAAACTAAGAACAAATCTAATAATAAAGCAATAAGAAAATTAATAATAAACTAACAATCAATGTATATAATGAAGCGTTCACAACACTAATAATTAACTCATTATAAAAGCATTGCTAAAAGAACCAACAATAAGACCAGCACTAAAGTAACAATAAAACTAATAACAAAAATAATAAAACAAATAATAGGCAAATAATAAAACCAACAAAAATAAAGGTAATAAGAAGCTTAACTAATAATTAACTACAAATAAAACTAATAATAAAAACTATAAGACCAATAATGAACAAAAAGAAAATAATAACAAAAATAATAAAACTAATTATAAACTGACAAGAAAACTAATGAAGGTTAATAACAAAACCAAGAATAAACTAATAACAAACTATTAATAAACTAACATAAAATTTGGAATAAACTGGCAATAAAACTAATAATAAAGAGATAAAAAATTGATATTAAACTAAAACTGAACCTGCTGACAAGCAAACAATAAAACTAATGAGAAAACAATACGAATAACAGAAATAGGTGAATAATAGCACGAATAAACAAACAATAGAAATAATAATAGAAAAATAAGTGTATGAAAACGACCACGTTTGTTGAAGCCTGGCGACGACGAAACAAACTCGTCTACTACGAGTTGCAGGACTCACGACGATCAGTACTGAATCACCCAAATATATTGATCAGCAAGCGAGGCCGCAAGCCATTCACATCGACGGCTACAGTGCCGAAGGCAAGATAGGTCACAACCAATACCGATGAGATAAGAATGAAGATCAAAGAAGTGTGGGCATACAAGTTGTTACCCCAATGAGGATCAAGACGGTCGCTACCGCCACGAAACTGATTTCAACACAGGAGACCACCTGCAAAGGAAGATCCCTCGTAAAGAACACATTTTTATAGAGGCAATCTTCCCTTACCGACCGAGCAAAGAATATATAAATATAAATATAAATAAATAAATATATATAAATAAATATATAATATAAATATAATATATATAAATATATATATATATAATATATATATATATATATATATATATATATATATATATATATATATATATATATATATATATATATATATATATATATATATATATCCGCATATGTCCACGCATATACACACTAACAAAAACCTATCTAATCACACAACTAAACTAATAATAAAACTTAACTTATAATAATATTAAGGTAATGATGAAATTATGCTCGCAATAAAACCAAATTAATAATAAAAGTAGACTAATAATAAAGCGAAACTAATAATAAAACCAAATATGAAACTAATCACTAACTACTACAAAAGCTAATAATAAAAGTAATAGAAAAGCTGCCAATTCAACTCAACCAAAAACAAAACTAAACCAATAATGAAACTTAAATAGAATAAAAAAAAGCTTAAATAAAATAAAACTAAAATAAAATAAAGCTAAATAAAATAAAACTAATATAAAATAAAACTAAAAAAAAATAAAACCAAAATAGAATAAAACCAAAAGAATAAAACTAAACAAAATAAAACTAAAACTAAAAACAAAATAAAATAAAATAAAATAAAAAAAATAAAATAAAATAAAAACTAAAATAAAAAAAAACTAAATAAAATAAAACTAAATAAAAATAAATAAAAAAATAAAATAAAATAAAATAAAATAAAACTAAAATAAAATAAAAAAATAAAATAAAACTAAAATAAAAAAACTAAAATAAAATAAAACCAAAATAAAATAAAACTAGAATAAAATAAAACTAAAATAAAATAAAACTAAAATAAAATAAAATCAAAAATAAAAAAAACTAAAATAAAATAAAACTAAAATAAAATAAAACTAAAATAAAATAAAAACTAAAAGAAAATAAAACTAAAATAAAATAAAACTAAAATAAAATAAAACTAATGTAAAATTAAAATAAAATAAAACACTAAAATAAAATAAAACCAAAAATAAAATAAAACCAAAATAAAATAAAACTAAAATAAAATAAAACTAAATAAAATAAAACTAAAATAAAATAAAACTAAAATAAAATAAAACTAAAATAAAATAAAACTAAAATAAATAAAACTAAAAATAAAATAAAACCAAATTAAAATAAAACTAAACAAAATAAAACTAAAATAAAATAAAACTAAAATGAAATAAAATAAAATATAAACTAAATAAAATAAAACTAAAATAAAATAAAACTAAAATAAAATAAAACTAAAATAAATAAAACTAAAATAAATAAAACTAAAATAAAATAAAACCAAATTAAAATAAAACTAAAAAAATAAAACTAAAAAATAAAATAAACTAAAAAAAATAAAACTAAAATAAAATAAAATAAAATAAAAAAAAACAAAAATAAAATAAAAACTAAAATAAAATTAAAATAAAATAAAACTAAAAATAAAATAAAACTAAAATAAAATAAAACCAAGTTAAAATAAAACTAAAAAAATAAAAAATAAAATAAAATAAAAACCAAAATAAAAAAACTAATAACTAAAATAAAATAAAACCAAAATAAAATAAAACTAAAATAAAATAAAACTAAAATAAAATAAAAAAAAATAAAATAAAACTAAAATAAAATAAAACTAAAATAAAATAAAACTAAAATAAAATAAAACTAAAATAAAATAAAACTAAAATAAAATAAAACTAAAATAAAATAAAATAAAATAAAACTAAAATAAAATAAAATAAAATGAAATAAAACTAAAATAAAATAAAACTAAAATAAATAAAACTAAAATAAAATAAAACCAAATTAAAATAAATAAATAAAATAAAACTAAAATAAAATAAAACCAAAATAAAATAAAACTAAAATAAAATAAAACTAAATTAAAATAAAACTAAAATAAATAAAACTGAAATAAAATAAAACTAAAATAAAATAAAACTAAAATAAAATAAAACTAAAATAAAATAAAACTAAAATAAAATAAAACTAAAATAAATAAAACTAAAAGTAAAATAAAACTAGTAAAAAATAAAACTAAAATAAAATAAAACTAAATTAAAATAAAACCAAAATAAAATAAAACTAAAAAAAATAAAACTAAAATAAAATAAAACTAAAATAAAATAAAACTAAAATAAAATAAAACTAAATTAAAATAAAACTAAAATAAAATAAAACCAAAATAAAATAAAACTAAAATAAAATAAAACTAAAATAAAATAAAACTAAAATAAAATAAAACTAAAATAAAATAAAACTAAAAATAAAATAAAACTAAAATAAAATAAACTAAAATAAAATAAAACCAAAATAAAATAAAACTAAAATAAAATTAAAATAAAAGAAAATAAAACTAAAATAAAATAAAACTAAAATAAAATAAACTAAAATAAAATAAAACTAAAATAAAAAACTAAAATAAAATAAAACAAAAATAAAAACTAAAATAAAAAAAAAAAAATAAAACTAAAATAAAATAAAACTAAAATAAAATAAAACTAAAATAAAATAAAACTAAAATAAAATAAAACTAAAATAAAATAAAACTAAAATAAAATAAAACTAAAATAAAATAAAACTAAAATAAAATAAAACTAAATTAAATAAAACGAAAATAAAAAAAACTAAAATAAAATAAAACTAAAATAAAATAAAACTAAAATAAAATAAAAATAAAATAAAATAAAACTAAAATAAAATAAACCTAAAATAAAATAAAATAAAATAAAAAAACTAAAATAAAATAAAAAAACTAAAATAAAATAAAACTAAAATAAAACTAAAATAAAATAAAACTAAAATAAAATAAAACTAAAATAAAATAAAACTAAATAAAATAAAATAAAATAAAATAAAACTAAATTAAATAAAACTAAATAAAATAAAACTAAAATAAAATAAAACTAAATAAAATAAAACTAAAATAAAATAAAACTAAAATAAATAAAACTAAAATAAAATAAAACTAAAATAAAATTAAAATAAAATAAAATAAAATAAAATAAAATAAAATAAAGTAAAGCTAAAATAAAATAAAACCAAATTAAAATAAAATAAAAAATAAAACTAAAATAAAATAAAACTAAAATAAAATAAAACTAAAATAAAATAAAACTAGTACAAAATAAAACTAAAATAAAATAAAACTAAAATAAATAAAACTAAAATAAAATAAAATAAAATAAAATAAAACTAAAATAAAATAAAACTAAAATAAAATAAAACTAAAATAAAATAAAACTAAAATAAAATAAAACAAATAAAATTGAAAAAAATAAAACTAAAAATAAAATAAAACCAATTAAAATAAAACTAAAACAAAAAAAAAACTAAAATTAAATAAAACAACAAAAAAAACTAAAATAAAATTAAAAATAAAATAAAACTAAAATAAATAAAACAAAATAAAATAAACCAAAATAAAATAAAAAACAAAATAAAAAATAAACTAAAAATAAAATAAAAAGTAAAATAAAATAAAACTAAAATAAAAAATAAAAAAACTAAATTAAAATAAAACTAAAATAAAAATAAAACTAAATAAAAAAAAAATAAAAAAAAACTAAAATAAAATAAAACTAAAGCAAAAATAAAACTAAAATAAAATAAAACTAAAATAAAATAAAACCAAATAAAATAAAACTAATACAAAATAAATTAAAATAAAAATAAAACTAAATAAAATAAAACTAAAATAAAATAAAACTAATAAAAATAAAACTAAAATAAATAAAAAATTATGTAAAATAAAACTAAAATAAAATAAAACTAATTAAAATAAAACTAAAATAAAATAAAACTAAATAAAATTAAATAAAAAATAAAAATAAAACTAAAATAAAATAAAACTAATAAAATAAAACAAAATAAAATAAAACTAAAATAAAATAAAACTAAAATAAAATAAACTAAAATAAAAATAAACTAAAAAAAATAAAACTAAAATAAAATAAAACTAAAATAAAATAAAACTAAAATAAAATAAAACTAAAATAAAATAAAACTAAAATAAAATAAAAAAAATAAAATTAAACTAAAATAAAATAAAACTAAATAAAATAAAACTAAAATAAAATAAAACTAAAAAAAAATAAAACTAAAATAAAATAAAACCAAATAAAATAAAACTAAAATAAAATAAAACTAAAATAAATAAAATAAAACAAAAATAAAATAAAACTAAATAAAATAAAACTAAAATAAAAAAAACTAAAAAAATAAAAATTAAAATAAAATAAAACTAAAATAAAATAAAACTAAAATAAAATAAAACAAATTAAAATAAAACTAAAATAAAATAAAACTAAAATAAAATAAAAAATAAAATAAATAAAACTAAAATAAAATAAAATAATAAAAAAACTAAAATAAAATAAAACAATGTAAAATAAAACTAAAATAAAATAAAACTAAATAAAAATAAAACTAAAATAAAATAAATAAATAAAATAAAATAAAATTAAACTAAAATAAAATAAAACTAAATAAAAAAAAAACTAAAATTAAATAAAACCAAAATAAAATAAAACTAAAATAAAATTAAAATAAAATAAAACTAAAAATAAAATAAAATAAAATAAAAATAAAACCAACTTAAAATAAAACAAAATAAAATAAAACTAAAATAAAATAAAACTAAAATAAAATAAACTAAAATAAAATAAAACTAAAATAAATAAAATACTAAAATAAAAATAAAAATTAAATAAATAAAACTAAAAAAAATAAAACCAAAGCAAAATAAAAACTAAAATAAAATAAAACTAAAATAAAATAAAACTAAAATAAAATAAAACTAAAATAAATAAAAACTAAAATAAAATAAAACTAAATAAAATATAAAACTAAAATAAAATAAAACTAAATAAATAAAAACTAAAATAAAATAAAAATATGTAAAATAAAACTAAAATAAAATAAAACAAAATAAAATAAAACCAAATAAAAATAAAACTAAAATAAAATTAAAATAAAATAATAAAACAAAAATAAAATAAAACTAAATTAAAATAAAACAAAATAAAATAAAACTAAAATAAAATAAAACTAAAATAAAATAAAACTAAAATAAAATAAAACTAAAATAAAAAAAACTAAAATAAAAATAAAACTAAAATAAAATAAAACTAAATAAAATAAAACTAAACAAAATAAAACAAAAAAAATAAAACTAAAATAAATAAAACTAAAATAAAATAAAACTAAATAAAATAAAACTAAAATAAAAATAAAACTAAAATAAAATAAAACTAAAATAAAATAAAACTAAAATAAATAAAACTAAAAAAATAAAAACCAAAAAATAATTAGTACAAAATAAAATAAAATAAATACTAAAATAAAATAAAACTAAAATAAAATAAAACTAAAAAAAATAAAACTAAAATAAAATAAAACTAAAAATAAAATAAAACTAAAATAAAATAAAACAAAATAAAATAAAACTAAAATAAAATAAAACTAAAATAAAATAAAACTAAAATAAAAATAAAACTAAAATAAAATAAAACTAAAATAAAATAAAACTAAATAAAATAAAACTAAAATAAAATTAAAATAAAATAAAACTAAAATAAAATAAAACTAAAATAAAATAAACCAAAATAAAATAAATAGTAAAAATAAAACTAAAATAAAATAAAACTAAAATAAAATAAAACTAAAAAAAATAAAACAAAATTAAAATAAAACAAAAATAAAATAAAACTAAAATAAAATAAAACTAAATAAAATAAAACCAAAGTAAAATAAAACTAAAACAAAAAAAAAACTAAAAATAAAATAAAATAAAATAAATAAAACTAAAATAAAATAAAACCAAAATAAAATAAACTAAAATAAAATAAAACTAAAATAAAAATATAAAAGAAAATAAAATAAAACTAAATAAAAATAAAACTAAAATAAAATAAAACTAAAATAAAATAAAACTAAAATAAAATAAAACTAAAATAAAATAAAATAAAATAAAAAAAATAAAATAAAATAAAAAAAATAAAAATAAAATAAAATAAAACCAAATAAAATAAAACTAAAATAAAATAAAACTAAAATAAAATAAAACTAAAAAAATAAAACTAAAATAAAATAAAACTAAAATAAAATAAAACTAAAATAAAATAAAACCAAAATAAAATAAAACTAAAATAAAAAAAAACTAAAATAAATAAAACTAAAATAAAATAAAACTAAATTAAAATAAAACTAAAATAAAAATAAAACTAAAATAAAAAAAAAAACCAAAAGAAATAAAAAACCAAAAAAAATAAAACTAAAATAAAATAAAACTAAAATAAAATAAAACTAAAATATAAAATAAAAAACTAATTAAAAATAAAACTAAAATAAAATAAAACTAAAATAAAATAAAAACTAAAATAAAATTAAAATAAAATAAAACTAAATAAAATAAACTAACAAAAATAAAACTAAAAATAAATTAAAAACTAAAATAAAATAAAACTAAAATAAAAAAACTAAAATAAAATAAAACAAAATAAAATAAAACTAATAAAATAAAACTAAAATAAAATAAAATAAAAATAAAATAAAACTAAAATAAAATAAAACAAAATAAAATAAAACTAAAATAAAATAAAACTAAAATAAAATAAACTAAAATAAATAAAACTAAAATAAAATAAAACTAAATTAAAATAAAACTAAAAAAAAATAAAACTAAAATAAAATAAAACTAAAATAAATAAAACTAAAATAAAATAAAATAAAATAAAACTAAAATAAAATAAAACTAAAATAAAAATAAAACCAAAATAAAATAAAACTAAAATAAAATAAAACTAAAATAAAATAAAACTAAAATAAATAAAAACTAAAATAAATAAAACTAAATAAAAATAAAACTAAAATAAATAAAATTAAAATAAAATAAAACTAAATAAAATAAAAAAACCAAAATAAAAATAAAACTAAAATAAAATTAAAATAAAATAAAACTAAAATAAAATAAAACTAAAATAAAATAAAACCAAATTAAAATAAAACTAAAATAATAATAAAACAATAAAATAAAACCAAAATAAAATAAAACTAATAAAATTAAAATAAAAATAAACTAAAATAAAATAAAAACTAAAATAAAATAAAACTAAAATAAAATAAAACTAAATAAAATAAAACTAAAATAAAATAAAACTAAAATAAAATAAAACTAAAATAAAATAAAAAAAATAAAATAAAATAAAATAAAACAAAATAAAATAAAACTAAAATAAAATAAAACTAAATAAAATAAAACTAAAATAAAATAAAACTAAAATAAAATAAAACTAAAATAAAATAAAACTAAAATAAAATAAAACAAATTAAAATAAAACTAAAATAAAATAAAACTAAAATAAAATAAAACTAAAATAAAATAAAACTAAAAAAAATAAAACTAAAATGAAATAAAACTAAAATAAAATAAAACTAAAATAAATAAAAACAAAATAAAATAAAAACTAAAAAATAAAAAATTAAAATAAAATAAAACTAAAATAAAATAAAACAAAAAAAAGAAAACCAAGTTAAAAAAATAAAACTAAAACAAAATAAAAAACAAAAATAAAAAAAAAACCAAATAAATAAAACAAATAAAATTAAAATAAAATAAAACTAAAATAAAATAAACTAAAATAAAATAAAACTAAATAAAATAAAACTAAAATAAAATAAAACTAAAATAAAATAAAAACTAAAATAAAATAAAACCAAAAATAAAATAAAATAAAATTAAAAATAAAATAAAATAAATAAAATAAAACAAAATAAAAAAAAACTAAAATAAAATAAAACTAAAATAAAATAAAACTAAAATAAAATAAAACTAAAATAAAATAAAACTAAAATAAAATAAACTAAAATAAAATAAAACTAAAATAAAATAAAACAAAATAAAAAAAACAAAATAAAATAAAACTAAAATAAAATAAAACTAAAACATAAAAAACTAAATAAAATAAAACTAAAATAAAATAAAACTAAAATAAAATAAAACTAAAAAATAAAACTAAAATAAAATAAAACAAAATTAAAATAAAACCAAAAATAAAATAAAACTAAATAAAATAAAACTAAAATAAAATAAAAATAAAATAAAATAAAATAAAATAAAATAAAACTAAAATAAAATAAAACTAAAATAAATAAAACCAAAAATAAAATAAAACTAAAATAAATAAAACTAAAATAAAATAAAACTAAAATAAATAAAACTAAAATAAAATAAAACTAAAATAAATAAAACTAAAATAAAATAAAACTAAAATAAATAAAACTAAAATAAAATAAAACTAAAATAAAATAAAACTAAAATAAAATAAAACTAAAATAAAAAAAAAACTAAAATAAAATAAAATAAAATAAAAACTAAAAATAATAAATAAAACTAAAATAAATAAAAATAAAATAAAATAAAACTAAAATAAAATAAAACTAAAATAAAATAAAACTAAAATAAATAAAACTAAAATAAAATAAAACAAAATAAAATAAAACTAAAATAAAATAAAACTAAAATAAAATAAAACTAAATACAAAAAAACTAAATAAAATAAAAATAAAATAAAATAAAACTAAAATAAAATAAAACTAAAATAAAATAAAACTAAAATAAAATAAAACTAAAATAAAATAAAACTAAAATAAAATAAAAAACTAAAATAAAATAAAACTAAAATAAAATAAAACTAAAATAAAATAAAACTAAAATAAAATAAAACTAAAATAAAATTAAAACAAAATAAAACTAAAACAAAATAAAACTAAAATAAAATAAAACTAAAATAAAATAAAACTAAAATAAAATAAAACTAAAATAAAAATAAAACTAAAATAAAAATAAAACTAAAATAAATAAAACTAAAATAAAATAAAATAAAAATAAATAAAACTAAAATAAAAATAAAACTAAATAAATAAAATAAAATAAAATAAAACAAAAACTAAAAACTAAAATAAAATAAAACTAAAATAAAATTAAAATAAAATAAAACTAAAATAAAATAAAACTAAAATAAAATAAAAAAAAATAAAATAAAAATAAAAAAAATAAAATAAAACTAAAATAAAATTAAAATAAAATAAATAAAAACTAAAATAAAAATAAAAACTAAAATAAAAATAAAACTAAAATAAAATAAAACTAAAATAAAATAAAACTAAAATAAAATAAAAAAAAAATAAAATTAAAACAAAATAAAATAAAACTAAAATAAAAAAACTAAATAAAAATAAACTAAAATAAAATAAAACTAAAATAAAATAAAATAAATAAAATAAAACTAAAAATAAAATAAAACTAAAATAAAATAAAACTAAAATAAAATAAAACTAAAATAAAATAAAACTAAATAAAATAAAACTAAAATAAAATAAAACTAAAATAAAATAAAACTAAAATAAATAAAACTAAATAAAATAAAACTAAAATAAAATAAAACTAAAATAAAATAAAACTAAAATAAATAAAACTAAAATAAAATAAAACTAAAAAATAAAACAAAATAAAATAAAACTAAAATAAAATAAAACTAAAATAAAATAAAACTAAAATAAAATAAAACTAAAATAAAATAAAACTAAAATAAAAATAAAACTAAAATAAAATAAAACTAAAATAAAATAAAACTAAAATAAAATAAACTAAATACAAAATAAAACTAAAATAAAATAAAACTAAAATAAAATAAAACTAAAATAAAATAAAACTAAAATAAAATAAAAACTAAAATAAAATAAAACTAAATTAAAATAAAACTAAATAAAATAAAACCAAATTAAATAAAACTAAAATAAAATAAAACTAAATAAAATAAAACTAAAATAAAATAAAACTAAAATAAAATAAAACTAAAATAAAATAAAACAAAATAAAATAAAACTAAAATAAAATAAAACTAAAATAAATAAAACACTAAAATAAAATAAAACCAAAATAAAATAAAACTAAAAATAAAATAAAATAAAATAAAAATAAAATTAAATAAAACTAAAATAAAATAAAACAAAATTAAATAAAACTAATACAAAAAAAAAAATTAAAATAAAATAAAACTAAATAAAATAAAACAAAATAAAATAAAACTAAAATAAAATAAAACTAAAATAATAAAAATAAAATAAAATAAAACTAAAATAAAAAAAAAACTAAAATAAAATAAAACTAAAATAAAATAAAATAAAATAAAATAAAATAAAATAAAATAAAACTAAAATAAAATAAAACTAAAATAAAAATAAAATAAAATAAAATAAAAATAAAATAAAACAAAAAAAATAAAACTAAAATAAAATAAAACTAAATTAAAATAAAACAAAATAAAATAAAACTAAAATAAAATAAAACTAAAATAAAATAAAACTAAAATAAAATAAAACAAAAATAAAATAAAACTAAAATAAAAATAAAACTAAAATAAATAAAACAAAAAAAAAAAAAATACAAAATAAAATATAAATAAAATAAAATAAAACTAAAATAAAAAAAACTAAAATAAAATAAAACTAAAATAAAATAAAACTAAAATAATAAAACTAAAAAAAAATAAAACATATAAATAACTAAATAAAATAAAACTAAAATAAAAAATTAAATAAAATAAAAATAAAACTAAATAATAAAACTAAAATAAAATAAAACTAAAATAAAATAAAACTAAAATAAAATAAAACTAAAATAAAATAAAACTAAAATAAAAAAAACTAAAATAAAAAAAACTAAATAAAATAAACTAAAATAAAATAAAACTAAAATAAAATAAAACTAAAATAAAATAAAACCAAAATAAAAAAAACTAAAATAAAATAAAACTAAAATAAAATAAAACTAAAATAAAATAAAATAAAATAAAATAAAACTAAATAAATAAAACTAAAATAAAATAAAACAAATTAAATAAAACTAAAACAAAAATAAAATTAAAAAAAAAATAAAACTAAAATAAAAAAATAAAATAAAATAAAACTAAAATAAAATAAAACTAAAATAAAATAAAACCAAAGTAAAATAAAACTAAAATAAAAAAAACTAAAATAAAATAAAACTAAAATAAAATAAAACTAAAATAAAATAAAACTAAAATAAAATAAAACTAAAATAAATAAAACTAAATAAAATAAAACTAAATAAAATAAAACTAAAACAAAATAAAACTAAATAAAATAAAACTAAAATAAAATAAAACTAAAATAAAATAAAACTAAAATAAAATAAAACTAAAATAAAATAAAAACTAAAATAAAATAAAACTAAATAAAATAAAACCAAAAAAAATAAAAACTAAAATAAAATAAAACTAAAATAAAATAAAACCAAAATAAAATAAAACTAAAATAAAATAAAACTAAAAAAAAATAAAACTAAAATAAAATAAAACTAAAATAAATAAAACTAAAATAAAATAAAACTAAAATAAAATAAAACTAAAATAAAAATAAAAAAATTAAAATAAAACTAAAATAAAATAAAACTAAAATAAATAAAACTAAAATAAAATAAAACTAAAATAAAATAAAACTAAAATAAAATAAAACTAAAAAATAATAATAAACTAAATAATAAAACAAAATAAAATAAAACTAAAATAAAATAAAACTAAATAAAATAAAACTAAAAAAAAAATAAACAAAATAAAATAAACTAAAATAAAATAAAAAAATAAAAAAATAAAACTAAAATAAAATAAAAACTAAAATAAAATAAACTAAAATAAAAATAAAACAAATAAATAAATAAACTAAAATAAAATAAAAAATAAAATAAAATAAAACTAAAATAAAATAAAAAACCAAAATAAAATAAAACTAAAATAAAATAAAACTAAATAAAATAAAACTAAAAAAAATAAAACTAAAATAAAAAAAAACTAAATAAAATAAAACTAAAATAAATAAAACTAAAAAAAATAAAACTAAAAAAAATAAAACTAAAATAAAATAAAACTAAATAAAATAAAACTAAAATAAATAAAACTAAAATAAAATAAAATAAAATAAAAAATAACTAAAAAAAAGCTAAAATAAAATAAAACCAAGTAAAATAAAACTAAAATAAAATAAAACTAAATTAAAATAAAACTAAAATAAAATAAAACCAAAATAAAATAAAACTAAAATAAATATAAAAAATTAAAATAAAACAAATAAAATAAAACTAAAATAAAAAATAAAACTAAATTAAAATAAAACAAAATAAAATAAAACTAAAATAAAATAAAACAAATTAAAATAAAAAAACAAAATAAAATAAAACTAAAATAAAATAAAACTAAATAAAATAAAACAAAATAAAATAAAACTAATAAAATAAAACTAAAATAAAATAAAACTAAATTAAAATAAAACTAAAATAAAATAAAACCAAAATAAAATAAAACTCTAAAATAAAATAAAACTAAAATAAAATAAAACTAAAATAAAATAAAACTAAAAAAAATAAAACTAAAATAAAATAAAAAAACTAAAATAAAATAAAACTAAATAAAATAAAACTAAAATAAAATAAAACTAAAATAAAATAAAACTAAAATAAAATTAAAATAAAATAAAAACTAAATAAATAAACTAAAAAAAATAAAACAAAATAAAATAAAAATTAACAAAAAAAAATTAAAAATAAAATAAAACTAAAATAAAAATAAAACAAAAATAAAATAAAACTAAATAAAATTAAAAAACAAAAATAAAATAAAACTAAAATAAAATAAAACTAAAATAAAATAAAAACTAAATAAAATAAAACTAAAACAAAATAAAATTAAAAAAAAAATAAAACTAAATTAAAATAAAACTAAATAAAATAAAACTAAATAAAAAATAAAATAAAATAAAATAAAATAAAACTAAAAAAATAAAACTAAAAATAAAATAAAACTAAAAAAAAAATAAAACTAAAACAAAAATAAAACTAAAACAAAAAATAAAACTAAAATAAAATAAAACTAAAATAAAATAAAACTAAAATAAATAAAACTAAAATAAAATAAAACTAAATAAAATAAAACTAAAATAAAATAAAACTAAAATAAAAAAAAACTAAAATAAAATAAAACTAAAATAAAATAAAACTAAAATTAAATAAAACTAAAATAAAATAAACCAAAATAAATAAAACTAAAATAAAATAAAACTAAATTAAAATAAAACTAAAATAAATAAAACTAAAATAAAAAAAAACTAAAATAAAATAAAACTAAAATAAAATAAACTAAAATAAAATAAAACTAAAATAAAATAAACTAAAATAAAAATAAAACTAAAATAAAATAAAATAAAATAAAAACTAAAATAAAATAAAACTAAAATAAAATAAAACCAAAGTAAAAAAAAACTAAAACAAAATAAAATTAAAAAAAATAAAACTAAATAAAAATAAAACTAAATAAAATAAAACTAAAATAAAATAAAACCAAAATAAAATAAACTAAATAAAATAAAACTAAAATAAAATAAAACCAAAATAAAATAAAACTAAAATAAAAAAAAACTAAAAGAAAATAAAACTAAAAAAAATAAAACAAAATAAAATAAAACTAAAATAAAAATAAAAACAAAAAAATAAAATTAAAATAAAATAAAACAAAAAAAATAAAATTAAAACAAATAAAATTAAAATAAAATAAAAATAAATTAAAATAAAACTAAAATAAAATAAAACTAAAGTAAAATAAAACTAAACAAAATAAAACTAAAAAATATAAAACTAATTAAAATAAAACTAAAATAAATAAAACTAAAATAAAATAAAACAAAATAAAATAAAACTAAATAAAATAAAACTAAAATAAAATAAAACTAAAATAAAATAAAACTAAAACAAAATAAAACCAAAATAAAATAAACTAATACAAAATAAAATTAAATTAAATAAAAACTAAATAAAATAAAAACTAAAATAAAATAAAACTAAATAAAATAAAACTAAAAATTAAAATAAAACCAAATAAAATAAAACTAAAATAAAATAAAACTAATGTAAAAAATAAAACTAAAATAAAATAAAACTAAAATAAAATAAAACAAAATAAAAATAAAACTAAAATAAAATAAAACTAAAATAAAATAAAACTAAAATAAAATAAAACTAAATATACTAAATAAAATAAAATAAAATAAAATAAACTAAAATAAAATAAAACAAAATAAAATAAACTAAAATAAAATAAAACTAAATAAAATAAAACTAAAATAAAATAAAAAACTAAATAAAATAAAACTAAAATAAAAATAAAACTAAAATAAAATAAAACTAAAACAAAATAAAATAAATAAAATAAAACTAAAATAAAATAAAAACTAAAAAATAAAATAAAACTAAAATAAAAATAACTAAAATAAAATTAAAATAAAAATAAAAACAAAACAAAATAAAATAAACTAAAATAAAATTAAAATAAAATAAAATAAAATAAAATAAAACTAAAAAAAATAAAACTAAAATAAAATAAACTAAAAAAAATAAAACTAAAATAAAATAAAACTAAAATTAAATAAAACTAAAAGAAATAAAACTAAAATAAAAAAAACTAAATAAAAAAAAACTAAAATAAAATAAAACTAAATAAAATAAAACTAAAATAAAATTAAAAAAAATAAACTAAAATAAAATAAAACTAAAATAAAATAAAACAAAAATAAAATAAAACTAAAATAAAATAAAATAAAAACAAAATAAAATAAATAAAATAAAACTAAATAAAAAAAACTAAAAATAAAATAAAACTAAAATAAAATAAAACTAAATAAAATAAAACCAAAATAAAATAAAACTAAAATAAAATAAAACTAAAATAAAATAAAACTAAAATAAAATAAAACTAAAATAAAAATAAAACTAAAATAAAATAAAACTAGTACAAAAATAAAACTAAAATAAAATAAAACTAAAATAAATAAAACTAAATAAAATAAAACTAAAATAAAATAAAACTAAAATAAAATAAAACTAAAAAATAAAAAAAAACTAAAAATAAAACTAAAATAAAATAAAACTAAAATAAAATAAAACTAAAATAAAATAAAACTAAATAAAATAAAACCAAAATAAAATAAAACTAAAATAAAATAAAATAAAATAAAATAAAACTAAAATAAAATAAAAACTAAAATAAAATAAAACTAAAATAAAATAAAACTAAATTAAAATAAAACTAAAATAAAATAAAACAAAATAAAATAAAACAAAATAAATAAAACTAAAATAAATAAAACTAAATAAAATAAAACTAAAATAAAATAAAACTAAAATAAAATAAAACTAAAATAAAATAAAACTAAAATAAAATAAAACTAAAATAAAATAAAACTAAAATAAAATAAAACTAAAATAAATAAAACTAAAATAAAATAAACTACTAAAATAAAACTAAAATAAAATAAAACTAAAATAAAATAAAACTAAAATAAATAAAACAAAATAAAAATAAAATAAAATAAAATAAAACCAAAATAAAATAAAACTAAAATAAAATAAAACTAAAATTAAAATAAAACTAAAATAAAATAAAACTAAAATAAAATAAAACTAAAATAAAAATAAAACTAAATAAAAATATAAAACTAAAATAAAATAAAACTAATAAAATAAAACAAAATAAAATAAAACTAAATTAAAATAAAACTAAACTAAAATAAAACTAAAATAAAATAAAACTAAAATAAAATAAAACTAAAATAAATAAAACAAAATAAAATAAAACTAAAATAAAATAAACTAAAATAAAATAAAACAATAAAATAAAACTAAAATAAAATAAAAATAAATAAAATAAAACTAAAATAAAATAAAACTAAAATAAAATAAAACTAAATAAAATAAAACTAAAATAAAATAAAACTAAAATAAAATAAAACTAAAATAAAATAAAACTAAAATAAAATAAAAACTAAAATAAAATAAAACTAAAATAAAATAAAACTAAAATAAAATAAAACAAAATAAAATAAAACTAAAATAAAATAAAACTAAAATAAAATAAAACTAATTAAAATAAAACTAAAATAAAATAAAACTAAATAAAATAAAACTAAAATAAAATAAAACTAAAATAAAATAAAACTAAAATAAAATAAAACTAAAAAAAATAAAACTAAAATAAATAAAACTAAAATAAAATAAAACTAAAATAAAATAAAATAAAAATAAAATAAAACTAAAAAAAATAAAACAAAATAAAATAAAACTAATAATAATAAATAAAATAAAATAAAACTAAAATAAAATAAAACTAAAATAAAATAAAACTAAAATAAAATAAAACTAAAATAAATAAAACTAAAATAAAATAAAACTAAAATAAATAAAACTAAAATAAAATAAAAACTAATAAAAAATAAAAACTAAAATAAAACTAAAATAAAATAAAACTAAAATAAAATAAAACTAAAATAAAATAAAACTAAAATAAAATAAAACTAAAATAAAATAAAACTAAAATAAAATAAAACAAAATTAAAATAAAATAAATAAAATAAAAAAACAAAATAAAAATAAAACTAAAATAAAATAAAAACAAAATAAAATAAAACTAAAATAAAATAAAACTAAAATAAAATAAAACTAAAAAAAATAAAACTAAAATAAAATAAAACTAAAATAAAACTAAAATAAAATAAAAACTAAAATAAATAAAACTAAAACAAAATAAAACCAAAGTAAAATAAAACTAAAACTAAATAAAAATATAAAATAAAATAAAACTAAAATAAAATAAAACTAAAAATAAAATAAACAAAACAAAATAAAAAACTAAATAAAAATAAAACTAAAATAAATAAAACTAAAAATAAAATAAAACTAAAATAAAAACTAAATAAAATAAAACTAAAATAAAATAAAACTAAAATAAAATAAAACTAAAATAAATAAAACTAAATAAAATAAAACTAAATAAAATAAAACTATACAAAATAAATAAAAAAAATAAAACTAAAATAAAATAAAACTAAAATAAATAAAACAAAATAAAATAAACCAAATTAAAATAAAACTAAAATAAAATAAAACTAAATAAAATAAAACTAAAATAAAATAAAACTAAAATAAAATAAAACTAAAATAAAATAAAACTAAAATAAAATAAAACTAAATAAATAAAACTAAAACATAAATAAAAATAAAAAAAAATAAAACAAAATAAAATAAAACTAAAAAAAAAAAACCAAAGTAAAATAAAACTAAAACAAATTAAAACTAAAGAAAATAAAACTAAAACAAAATAAAACTAAAATAAAACTAAAATAAAATAAAACTAAAATAAAATAAAACTAAATAAAATAAAACTAAATAAAATAAAAAACTAAAATAAAATAAAACTAAAATAAAATAAAACTAAAATAAAAAAAAAAAAACTAAATAAAAATAAAACTAAAATAAATAAAACTAAATAAAATAAAACTAAAATAAAAAAAAAATAAAAAAAAATAAAACTAAAATAAAAAAAACTAAAATAAAATAAAACAAAATAAAATAAAACTAAATATAAAATAAAAACTAAAATAAAATAAAACTAAAATAAAATAAAACTAAAATAAAATAAAAATAAAATAAAAATAAAACAAAATAAAATAAAACTAAAATAAAATAAAATAAAAATAAAAATAAATTAAAATAAAACTAAAATAAAATAAAACCAAAGTAAAAAAACTAAAACAAAATAAAACTAAAATAAAAAAAAAAAAAATTAAAAAATAAAACTAAAATAAAATAAAACTAAAATAAAATAAAACTAAAAAAAAATAAAAAAATAAAATAAAACTAAAATAAAATAAAAACTAAAATAAAATTAAAATAAAATAAACTAAAATTAAAATAAAACCAAAATAAAATAAAACTAAAATAAAATAAAACTAAATAAAATAAAACTAAAATAAAATAAAACTAAAATAAAATAAAACTAAATAAAAAAAACTAAAATAAAATAAAACTAAAATAAAATAAAACTAAAATAAAATAAAACTAAAATAAAATAAAACTAAAATAAAATAAAACTAAAATAAAATAAAACTAAAATAAAATAAAACTAAAATAAAACTAAAATAAAATAAAACTAAAATAAAATAAAACTAAAATAAAATAAAACCAAAATAAAATAAAACTAATACAAAATAAAACTAAAATAAAATAAAACTAAAATAAAATAAAACAAAATAAAATAAAACTAAAATAAAATAAAACTAAAATAAAATAAAACTAAAACAAAAATAAAAATAAAATAAAATAAAACTAAAATAAAATAAAACTAAAATAAAATAAAACTAAAATAAAATATAAACCAAAATAAAATAAAACTAAAACAAATAAAACTAAATAAAATAAAACTAAAATAAAATAAAACTAAAATAAAATAAAACTAAAATAAAATAAAACTAAATTAAAATAAAACTAAAATAAAATAAAACTAAAATAAATAAAACTAAAAAAAAAAAATAAAATAAACAAAATATAAAACTAAAATAAAATAAAACTAAAAAAAAACTAAAATAAAATAAAACTAAAACAATAAAACTAAAATAAAATAAAACAAAATAAAATAAAATAAATAAAATAAAACTAAAATAAAATTAAAATAAAAAAAACTAAAATAAAATAAAACTAAAATAAAATAAAACTAAAATAAAATAAAACTAAATAAAATAAAACTAAAATAAAATAAAACTAAAATAAAATAAAACTAAAATAAAATAAAACTAAAATAAAATAAAACTAAAATAAAATAAAACTAAAATAAAATAAAAACTAAAAAATAAAATAAAACAAAAAAAAACAAAAATAAAAATAAAACAAAAATAAAATAAAACTAAAATAAAATAAAACTAAAATAAAATAAAAACAAAATAAATAAAACTAAAATAAAATAAAACTAAAGTAAAATAAAACTAAAACAAAATAAAACTTAAATAAAATAAAACTAAAATAAAATAAAACTAAAATAAAATAAAACTAAAATAAAAATAAAACTAAATTAAATATAAAACTAAAATAAAATAAAACAAAATAAAATAAAACTAAAATAAAATAAATAAAATAAAATAAACTAAAATAAAATAAAACTAAAATAAAATAAACTAAAATAAAATAAAACTAAAATAAAATAAAAAAACCAAAATAAAATAAAACAAAATAAAATAAAACTAAAAAAAAATTAAAATAAAATAAAAATAAAATAAAAAAAACTAAAATAAAAATAAAACTAAAATAAAATAAAACTAAAACAAAATAAACAAAATAAAATAAAACTAAAATAAAATAAAACTAAAATAAAATAAAACTAAATAAAATAAAACTAAAATAAAATAAAACTAAAATAAAATTAAAATAAAATAAAACTAAATAAAATAAAAACTAAAATAAAATAAAAATAAAATAAAAAATAAATAACTAAAATAAAATAAAACTAAAATAAAATAAAACTAAAATAAAATAAAACTAAAATAAAAATAAAACTAAAAAAAAACTAAAAATAAAATAAAAACTAAAATAAAATAAAACTAAAATAAAATAAAACTAAAATAAAATAAAACAAAATAAAATAAAACTAAAATAAAACTAAAATAAAATAAAAACTAAAAAAAATAAAACTAAAATAAAATAAAACTAAAATAAAATAAAACAAAAAAAATAAAACAAATACAAAAATAAAACTAAAATAAAACTAAAATAAAATAAAACTAAAATAAAATAAAACTAAAATAAAATAAAACTAAACAAAATAAAACAAAATAAAATAAAACTAAAATAAAATAAAACTAAAATAAAATTAAAATAAAATAAAAACTAAAATAAAATAAAACTAAAATAAAATAAAACTAAAATAAAATAAAACTAAAATAAAATAAAACTAAAATAAAATAAAACTAAAATAAAATAAAACTAAAATAAAATAAAACTAAAATAAATAAAACTAAATTAAAATAAAACCAAAATAAAATAAAACTAAAAATAAAATAAAACTAAAATAAATAAAACTAAAATAAAATAAAACTAAAATAAAATAAAACTAAAATAAAATAAAACAAAATAAAAATAAAACTAAAATAAAATAAAACCAAAATAAAATAAAATAATACAAAAATAAACTAAAATAAAATAAAACTAAAATAAAATAAAACTAAAATAAAATAAAACTAAAATAAAATAAAACTAAAATAAAATAAAACTAAAAAAATAAAACTAAAATAAAATAAAACTAAAATAAAATAAAACTAAAATAAAATAAAACTAAATAAAATAAAACTAAAATAAAATAAAACTAAAATAAAATTAAATAAAATAAAACTAAAATAAAATAAAACTAAAATAAAATAAAACCAAAAAAAATAAAACTAAAATAAAATAAAACTAAAATAAAATAAAACTAAAATTAAAATAAAACTAAAATAATAAAACAAAATAAAATAAAACTAAAAAAAATAAAACTAAAATAAAATAAAACTAAAATAAATAAAACTAAAATAAAATAAAATAAAATAAAATATAAATAAAATAAAACTAAAATAAAATAAAACTAAAATAAAATAAAACTAAAATAAAATAAAACTAAAATAAAATAAAACTAAAATAAAATAAAACTAAATAAAAAAAACTAAAAAATAAAAAAACTAAATAAAATAAAACTAAAATAAATAAAACTAAAATAAAAATAAAACTAAAATAAATAAAACTAAAATAAAATTAAAATAAAATAAAACTAAAAAAAAAATAAAACTAAAATAAAATAAAACTAAAATAAAATAAAACTAAAATAAAATAAAACTAAAATAAAATAAAACTAAATTAAATAAAATAAAAATAAAATAAAATAAAACTAAAATAAAATAAAAAACCAAAATAAAATAAAACTAAATAAAATAAAACTAAAATAAAATAAAACTAAAATAAAATAAAACTAAAAAAAATAAAACTAAAATATAATAAAATAATAAAACTAAAATAAAAAAAAACTAAAATAAAATAAAACTAAAATAAAATAAAACTAAAATAAAATAAAACTAAAATAAAATAAAACTAAAATAAAATAAAACAAAATAAAATAAAACTAAAACAAAATAAAATAAAATAAAATAAAACTAAAATAAAATAAAACTAAAATAAAATAAAACTAAAATAAAATAAAACTAAAATAAATAAAACTAAAATAAAATAAAACTAAACAAAATAAAACTAAAAAAAATAAAACAAAAAATAAAATAAAACTAAAAAAAATAAAACCAAAATAAAATAAAACTAAAATAAAAAAAAAACTAAAATAAAAATAAAACAAAATAAAATAAAACTAAAAATAAAACTAAAATAAAATAAAAACTAAATAAATAAAACTAAAATAAAATAAAACTAAAATAAAATAAAACTAAAATAAAATAAAACCAAATAAAATAAAACTAAAATAAAATAAAACTAAAATAAAAAAAACTAAATAAAATAAAACTAAAATAAAATAAAACTAAAATAAAATAAAACTAAAATAAAATAAAACTAAAATAAAATAAAACTAAAATAAAATAAAACTAAAATAAAATAAAACTAAATAAAAAAAAAACTAAAATAAAATAAAACTAAAATAAAATAAAACTAAAATAAAATAAAACTAAAATAAAATAAAACTAAATAAAATAAAACTAAAATAAAATAAAACTAAAATAAAATAAAACTAAAATAAAATAAAACTAAAAAAAAATAAAACTAAAATAAAATAAACTAAAATAAAATAAAACAAAGTAAAATAAAAAACTAAAACAAAATAAAACTAAAATAAAATAAAACTAAAAAAAATAAAACTAAAATAAAATAAAACTAAATAAAATAAAATAAAATAAAAATAAAATAAAATAAAATAAAACTAAAATAAAATAAAACTAAAATAAATAAAACTAATAAAATAAACCAAAATAAAATAAAACTAAATAATAAAATAAAACTAAAATAAAATAAAACTAAAATAAAATAAAACTAAAATAAAATAAAACTAAAATAAAATAAAACTAAAATAAAATAAAACTAAAATAAAATAAAACTAAAATAAAATAAAACTAAAATAAAATAAAACTAAAAAAAAATAAAACAAAATAAAATAAAACTAAAAAAAATAAAACTAATAAAATAAACTAAAATAAAATAAAACTAAAATAAAATAAAACTAAAATAAAATAAAACAAAATAAAATAAACTAAAATAAAATAAAACTAAAATAAAATAAAATAAAATAAAAATAAAACAAAATAAAATAAAACTAAAATAAAAATTAAAATAAAATAAAAATAAATTAAAATAAAACAAAATAAAATAAAACCAAAATAAAATAAAACTAAACAAAATAAAACTAAAATAAAATAAAACTAAAATAAAATAAAACTAAATAAAATAAAACTAAAAAAAAAAATAAAACTAAAATAAAATAAAACTAAAATAAAATAAACTAAATAAAATAAAAATAAAATAAAATAAAAAAAATAAAATAAACTAAAATAAAATAAAAAAATAAAATAAAACTAAAATAAAATAAAACTAAAATAAAACTAAATAAAATAAAACTAAAATAAAATAAAACTAAAATAAAATAAAACTAAAAAAAATAAAACTAAAATAAAATAAAACTAAAATAAAACTAAATAAAATAAAACTAAAATAAAATAAAACTAAATAAAATAAAACTAAATAAAATAAAACTAAAATAAAATAAAACTAAATAAAAATAAAACTAAAATAAAATAAAACAAAATAAAATAAACTAAAATAAAATAAAACCAAAATAAAATAAAACTAAAATAAAATAAACTAAAATAAAACTAAAAAAAATAAAACTAAAATAAAATAAAACTAAAATAAAATAAAACCAAAATAAAATAAAACTAAAAAAAATAAAACTAAAATAAAATAAAACAAAATAAAAATAAACTAAAAATAAAATAACTAAAATAAAATAAAACTAAAATAAAATAAAACTAAAAAAAATAAAACTAAAATAAATAAAACTAAAATAAAATAAAACTAAATAAAATAAAAAAAACTAAAATAAAATAAAACCAAAATAAAATAAAACTAAAACAAAAATAAAACTAAAATAAAATAAAACTAAAATAAAATAAAACAAAATAAATAAAACTAAAATAAAATAAAACTAAATAAAAATAAAACTAAAATAAAATAAAACTAAAATAAAATAAAACTTAAATAAAATAAACTAAAATAAAATAAAAACTAAAAATAAAAAATAAAAACTAAAATAAAATAAAACTAAAATAAAATAAAACTAAAATAAAAATAAAACTAAAATAAAAATAAAACTAAAATAAAATAAAACTAAAATAAAATAAAACAAAAATAAAATTAAAATAAAATAAAACTAAAATAAAATAAAACTAAAAAAAATAAAACTAAAATAAAATAAAACTAAAATAAAATAAAACTAAAATAAAATAAAACTAAAATAAAATAAAACTAAATTAAAATAAAACTAAAATAAAATAAAACTAAAATAAAATAAAACTAAAATAAAATAAAACTAAATTAAAATAAAACTAAAATAAAATAAAACAAAATAAAATAAAACTAAAATAAAATAAAAATAACTAAAAAATAAAATAAAACTAAAATAAAATAAAACTAATAAAATAAAACTAAAATAAAATAAAACTAAATAAAATAAAACTAAAAAAAATAAAACCAAAATAAAATAAAACAAAATAAAATAAAACTAAAATAAAATAAAACAAAATAAAATAAAACTAAAATAAAATAAAACTAAAATAAAATAAAACTAAAACAAATAAAAACTAAAATAAAATAAAACTAAAATAAAATAAAACTAAAATAAAATAAAACTAAAATAAAATAAAACTAAAAATAAAATAAAACTAAAATAAAATAAAACTAAATAAAATAAAACTAAAATAAAATAAAACTAAAATAAAATAAAACTAAAATAAAAAAAAACTAAAATAAAATAAAAACTAAAATAAAATAAAACTAAAATAAATAAAACTAAAATAAAATAAAACTAAAATAAAATAAAACTAAATAAAATAAAACTAAAATAAAATAAAACTAAAATAAAATAAAACTAAAATAAAATAAAACTAAATAAAATAAAACTAAAATAAAATAAAACTAAATAAAATAAAACTAAAATAAAATAAACTAAAAAAAATAAAACTAAAATAAAATAAAACTAAAATAAAATAAAACTAAAATAAAAAAAATAAAATAAAATAAAAATAAATAAAACTAAAATAAAATAAAACTAAAATAAAATAAAACTAAAATAAAATAAAACTAAAATAAAATAAAACTAAATAAAATAAAACAAAAATAAAATAAAACTAAAATAAAATAAAACTAAATAAAATAAAACTAAATAAAAAAAACTAAAATAAAATAAAACTAAAATAAAATAAAACTAAATTAAAATAAAACTAAAATAAAATAAAACTAAAATAAAATAAAACTAAATAAAATAAAACAAAATAAAAAAACCAAAATAAAATAAAACTAAAATAAAATAAAACTAATAAAATAAAACTAAAATAAAATAAAACTAAAATAAATAAAACTAAAATTAAATAAAACAAAATAAAATAAAACTAAAATAAAAATAAAACTAAAATAAAATAAAACTAAAATAAAATAAAACTAAAATAAAATAAAACTAAATAAAATATAAAACTAAAATAAAATAAAACTAAAATAAATAAAACTAAAATAAAATAAAACTAATAAAATAAAACTAAAATATAAAACTAAAATAAAATAAAACTAAATAAAAATAAAACTAAAATAAAATAAAAACTAAAAAAAAAAACTAAATAAAATAAACTAATAAAAATAAAATTAAAATAAAAATAAAACTAAAATAAAATAAAACTAAAATAAAATAAAAACAAAATAAAAATAAAACTAAATAAAATAAAACAAAATAAAAAAAACTAAAATAAAATAAAACTAAAATAAAATAAAAAACAAAAATAAAATAAAACTAAAATAAAATAAAACTAAAATAAAATAAAACTAAAATAAAATAAAACTAAAAATAAAATAAAATAAAATAAAATAAAACAAAATTAAAAAAAAACTAAAAATAAAATAAAACTAAAATAAAATAAAACTAAAATAAAAATAAAACTAAAATAAAATAAAACTAAAATAAATAAAAACTAAAATAAAATAAAACTAAAATAAAATAAAACTAAAATAAAATAAAACTAAAATAAAATAAAACTAAAATAAAATAAAACTAAAATAAAATAAAACTAAAATAAAAAAATAAAAAAAAAACCAAAATAAAATAAAACTAAAATAAAATAAAATAAAATAAAATAAAACTAAATAAAATAAAACTAAAATAAAATAAAACTAAATAAAATAAAACTAAAATAAAATAAAACTAAAATAAAATAAAACTAAAATAAAATAAAACTAAAATAAAATAAAACTAAATAAAAAAAACTAAAATTAAAATAAAACTAAAATAAATAAAACTAAAATAAAATAAAACTAAAATAAAATAAAACTAAAATAAAATAAAACTAAAATAAAATAAAACTAAAATAAATAAAACTAAATAAAATAAAACTAAAATAAAATAAAACTAAAATAATAAAACAAAATAAAATTAAAAAATAAAATAAAACTAAAATAAAATAAAACTAAAATAAAAAACTAAAATAAAATAAAACTAAAATAAAATAAAACAAAATAAAATAAAACTAAATAAAATAAAACTAAAAAAAAATAAAACTAAAATAAAATAAAACAAATAAAATAAAATAAAATAAAATAAAACTAAAATAAAATAAAACTAAAATAAAATAAAACTAAAATAAAATAAAACAAAATAAAAATAAAACAAAAAAATAAAAAACTAAAATAAAATAAAACTAAAATAAAATAAAACTAAATAAAATAAAACTAAAATAAAATAAAACTAAAATAAAATAAAACTAAAATAAAATAAAACTAAAATAAAATAAAACTAAAATAAAATAAAACTAAAATAAATAAAAAACTAAATAAAAAAAAACTAAATAAAAATAAAACTAAAATAAAATAAAACTAAAAAAATAAAACAAAATAAAATAAAACTAAAATAAAATAAAACTAAAAAAAAATAAAACTAAAATAAAATAAAACAAAATAAAAATAAAATAAAAATAAAATAAAACTAAAATAAAACTAAAATAAAATAAAACTAAATTAAAATAAAACTAAAATAAAATAAAACCAAAATAAAATAAAACTAAAACAAAAATAAAACTAAAATAAAAAAAACTAAAATAAAATAAAACTAAAAAAAATAAAACTAAAATAAAATAAAACTAAAATAAAATTAAAATAAAATAAAACTAAAATAAATAAAACTAAAATAAAATATAAACTAAAATAAAATAAAACTAAAATAAAATAAAATAAAATAAAACTAAAATAAAATAAAACTAAAATAAAATAAAACCAAATAAAATAAAACTAAAAAAAATAAAAAATTAAAATAAAACAAAACAAAAATAAAATAAACAAAATAAAATAAACTAAAATAAAATAAAACAAAATAAAATAAAACTAAAAAAAATAAAACTAAAATAAAATAAAACTAAATAAAATAAAACTAAAATAAAATAAAACTAAAATAAAATAAAACAAAATAAAATAAAACTAAAATAAAATAAAACTAAAATAAAATAAAACAAAAATAAAATTAAAATAAATAAAACTAAAATAAAATAAAACTAAAATAAAATAAAACTAAAATAAAATAAAACTAAAATAAAATAAAACTAAAATAAAATAAAACTAAAATAAAATAAAATAAAATAAAATAAACTAAAATAAAAAAAAACTAAAATAAAATAAAACTAAAATAAAATAAAACTAATAAAATAAAACCAAAATAAAATAAAACTAAAATAAAAATAAAACAAAATTAAAATAAAACTAAATAAAATAAAACTAAATAAAAAAAAACAAAATAAAAAAAAACTAAAATAAAAAAACTAAAATAAAATAAAACTAAAATAAAATAAAACTAAAATAAAATAAAACTAAAATAAAATAAAACTAAATAAAATAAAACTAAAATAAATAAAACTAAAATAAAATAAAACTAAAATAAAATAAAACAAAAATAAAATTAAAATAAAATAAAACTAAAATAAAATAAAACTAAAATAAAATAAAACTAAATAAAAATAAAACTAAAATAAATAAAACCAAAATAAAATAAAACTAAAACAAAATAAAACTAAAATAAAATAAAACTAAAATAAAATAAAACTAAAATAAAATAAAACTAAAATAAAAAAAACTAAAATAAAATAAAACTAAAATAAAATAAAACTAAAATAAAATAAAACAAAATTAAATAAAAAACAAAAAAATAAAACTAAAATAAAATAAAACTAAAATAAAATAAAACTAAAATAAAATAAAACTAAAAAAATAAAACTAAAAAATAAAATAAAAACTAAAATAAAAATAAAACTAAAATAAAATAAAACTAAAATAAAATAAAAACTAAATAAAATAAAAATAAAATAAAATAAAACTAAAATAAAATAAAACCAAAATAAAATAAAACTAAAATAAAATAAAACTAAATAAAATAAACAAAATAAATAAAACTAAAATAAAATAAAACTAAAATAAAATAAAACTAAAATAAAATAAAACTAAAATAAAATAAAACTAAAATAAAATAAAACTAAAATAAAATAAAACAAAATAAAAATAAAACTAAAATAAAATAAAATAAAATAAAAATAAATAAAAAAAAACTAAAAAAATAAAACCAAAATAAAATAAAACTAATAAAATAAAACTAAAATAAAATAAAACTAAAATAAAATAAAACTAAAATAAAATAAAACAAAATAAATAAAAATAAAACTAAAAAAAATAAAACTAAAATAAAAAAAAACTAAAATAAATAAAACTAAAAAAAAATAAAAATAAAATAAAACTAAAATAAAATAAAACTAAAATAAAATAACTAAAATAAAATAAAAATAAAATAAAACTAAAATAAAATAAACTAAAATAAAATAAAAATAAAATAAATAAAATAAAATAAAATAAAATAAATAACTAAAATAAAATAAAACTAAAATAAAATAAAACTAAAAAAATAAAACTAAAACAAAATAAAACTAAAATAAAATAAAACTAAAATAAAATAAAACTAAAATAAAATAAAACTAAAATAAAATAAAACTAAAATAAAATAAAACTAAAATAAAATAAAACTAAAATAAAATAAAACTAAAATAAAATAAAACTAAAATAAAATAAAACTAAAATAAAAAATAAAACTAAATAAAATAAAACTAAAATAAAATAAAACTAAAATAAATAAAACTAAATAAAATAAAACTAAAAAATAAAATAAAAAAAAACAAAATAAAATAAAACAAAAATAAAACTAAAATAAAATAAAACTAAAATAAAATAAAACTAAAATAAAATAAAACTAAAATAAAATAAAACAAATAAAATAAAACTAAAATAAAATAAAACTAAAATAAAATAAAACTAAAATAAAATAAAACTAAAATAAAATAAAACTATAAAATAAAACTAAAATAAAATAAAACTAAAATAAAATAAAACTAAAATAAAATAAAACTAAAATAAAATAAAACTAAAATAAAATAAAACTAAATAAAATAAAACAAAATAAAATAAAACTAAAACAAAATAAAACTAAAATAAAATAAAACTAAAATAAAATAAAACTAAAATAAAATAAAACTAAAATAAATAAAACTAATAAAAATAAAACTAAAATAAAATAAAACTAAAATAAAATAAAACTAAAATAAAATAAAACTAAAATAAAATAAAACTAAAATAAAATAAAACTAAAATAAAATAAAACTAAATAAAATAAAACTAAAATAAAATAAAACAAAATAAAATAAAATAAAATAAAATAAAACTAAAATAAAATTAAAATAAAAAAAACTAAAATAAAATAAAACTAAAATAAAATAAACTAAATAAAATAAAACTAAATAAAATAAAACTAAATAAAATAAAACTAAAATAAAATAAAACTAAAATAAAATAAAACTAAAATAAAATAAAACTAAAATAAAATAAAACTAAATAAAATAAAACTAAAATAAAATAAAACTAAAATAAAATAAAACTAAAATAAAATAAAACTAAAATAAAATAAAACTAAATAAAATAAAACTAAAATAAAATAAAACTAAAATAAAATAAAACTAAAATAAAATAAAACCAAAATAAAAATAAAACTAAAATAAAATAAACTAAAATAAAATAAAAACCAAATAAAATAAAACTAAAATAAAATAAAAAACTAAATAAAAATAAAACTAAAATAAAAAAAACTAAAATAAAATAAAACTAAAATAAAATAAACTAAAATAAAATAAAACTAAAAAAATAAAATAAAAATAAAATAAAACTAAAATAAAATAAAACTAAAAAAAATAAAACTAAAATAAAATAAAACTAAAATAAAATAAAACTAAAATAAAATAAAACTAAAATAAAAAAACTAAAATAAAATAAAACTAAATAAAAATAAAACTAAAATAAAATAAAACTAAAATAAAATAAAACAAAATAAATAAAACTAAAATAAAATAAAACTAAATAAAATAAAACTAAAATAAAATAAAACTAAATAAAATAAAACTAAAATAAAATAAAATAAAACTAAAATAAAATAAACAAAATAAAATAAAACTAAAATAAAATAAAACTAAAAAAATAAAACTAAATAAAATAAACTAAAATAAAATAAAACTAAAATAAAAAAATAAAACTAAAATAAAATAAAACTAAAATAAAATAAAACTAAAATAAAATAAAACTAAAATAAAATAAAACTAAAATAAAATAAAACTAAAATAAAATAAAATAAAAAAAAATAAAACTAAAATAAAATAAAACTAAAATAAAATAAAACTAAAATAAAATAAAACTAAATAAAATAAAACTAAACAAAATAAAAATTAAAATAAAATAAAACTAAAATAAAATAAAACTAAAATAAAATAAAACTAAAATAAAATAAAACTAAAAATAAAATAAAACTAAAATAAAAAAAAACTAAAATAAATAAAAACTAAAATAAAAATAAAACTAAAATAAAATAAAACAAAATAAAATAAAACTAAAATAAAATAAAACTAAAATAAAATAAAACTAAAATAAAATAAAACTAAAATAAAATAAAACTAAAATAAAATAAAACAAAATAAAATAAAACTAAAATAAAATAAAACTAAAAAAAATAAAACTAAATAAAATAAAACTAAAATAAAATAAAACTAAAATAAAAATAAAATAAAATAAAACAAAATAAAATAAAAACAAATAAAATAAAACTAAAACAAAATATAAAACCAAATAAAATAAAACTAATAAAATAAAACTAAAATAAAATAAAACTAAAATAAAATAAAACTAAAAAAAAATAAAACTAAAATAAAATAAAACTAAAATAAAATAAAACTAAAATAAAATAAAACTAAAAAAAAATAAAACTAAAATAAAATAAAACCAAATAAAATAAAACTAAAATAAAATAAAACTAAAATAAAATAAAACTAAAATAAAATAAAACTAAAATAAAATAAAACAAAATAAAATAAAACTAAAATAAAATAAAACTAAAATAAAATAAAATAAAATAAAACTAAAATAAAATAAAAACAAATAAAATAAAAACTAAAAAAAAATAAAACCAAAATAAAATAAAACTAAACAAAATAAAACTAAAATAAAATAAACTAAAATAAAATAAAACTAAAATAAAATAAAACTAAAATAAAATAAAACTAAAATAAAATAAAACTAAAATAAAATAAAACTAAAAATAAAATAAACTAAAATAAAAAAACAAAAATAAAAAAAAAAAATAAAAATTAAAATAAAATAAAACTAAAATAAAATAAAACTAAAATAAAAAAAAAACCAAAATAAAATAAAACTAAAATAAAATAAAACTAAAATAAAATAAAACTAAAATAAAATAAAACTAAAATAAAATAAAACTAAAATAAAATAAAACTAAAATAAAATAAAAACTAAAATAAAATAAAACTAAATAAAATAAAACTAAAATAAAATAAAAATAAAATAAAATAAAAACTAAAATAAAATAAAACTAAAATAAAATAAAAAACTAAAATAAAATAAAACTAAATTAAAATAAAACAAAATAAAATAAAACAAAATAAAATAAAACTAAAATAAAAAAAAACTAAAATAAAATAAAACTAAAATAAAATAAAACTAAAATAAAATAAAACTAAAATAAAATAAAACTAAAATAAAATAAAACAAAATAAAATAAAACTAAAATAAAATTAAAATAAAATAAAAATAAATAAAATAAAACTAAAATAAAATAAAACCAAAATAAAATAAAACTAAAATAAAATAAAACTAAAATAAAATAAAACTAAAATAAAATAAAAAAAATAAAATAAAACCAAATAAAATAAAACTAAAACAAATAAAACTAAAATAAAATAAAACTAAAATAAAATAAAACTAAAAAAAAACAAAAATAAATAAAACTAAAATAAAATAAAACTAAAATAAAATAAAACTAAAATAAAATAAAACAAAATAAAATAAAACTAAAATAAAATAAAAAACTAAAATAAAATAAAACAAAATAAAATAAAACTAAAATAAAAATAAAACTAAAAAAAAATAAAACTAAATAAAATAAAACTAAAATAAAATAAAACTAAAATAAAATAAAACTAAATAAAATAAAACTAAAATAAAATAAAACTAAAATAAAATAAAACCAAAATAAAATAAAACTAAAATAAAACTAAAATAAAAAAAAACTAAAATAAAATAAAACTAAAATAAAATAAAACTAAAATAAAATAAAACTAAACAAAATAAAACTAAAATAAAAAAAAAAACAAAAATAAAATAAAACCAAAATAAATAAAACTAAAATAAAATAAAACTAAAATAAAATAAAACTAAAATAAAATAAAACTAAAATAAAATAAAACAAAATAAAATAAAACTAAATAAAATAAAAACTAAAATAAAAAAAACTAAAATAAAATAAAACTAAAATAAAATAAAACTAAAATAAAATAAAACTAAATAAAAATAAAACTAAAATAAAATAAAAAAAAAACTAAAAAAAAAAAATAAAATAAAAAAAAATAAAATAAAACTAAAATAAAATAAAACTAAAATAAAATAAAACTAAAATAAAATAAATAAAAAAAATAAAATAAAATAAAATAAAAATAAAACTAAAATAAAATAAAACTAAAATAAAATAAAACTAAAATAAAATAAAATAAAAATAAAATAAAACTAAAATAAAATAAAACTAAAATAAAATAAAACTAAAATAAAATAAACTAATAAAATAAAACTAAAATAAAATAAAACTAAAATAAAATAAAACTAAAATAAAATAAAACTAAAATAAAATAAAACTAAAATAAAATAAAACTAAAAATAAAATAAAACTAAAATAAAATAAAACTAAAATAAAATAAAACTAAAATAAAATAAAAACTAAAATAAAATAAAAACTAAAATAAAATAAAATAAAACTAAAATAAAATAAAACTAAAATAAAATAAAACTAAATAAAAAAAAAACAAAATAAAATAAAACTAAAATAAAATAAAACTAAAATAAAATAAAACTAAAATAAAATAAAACTAAAATAAAAAAAAACTAAAATAAAATAAAACTAAAATAAAATAAAACTAAAATAAAATAAAACTAAAATAAAATAAAAATAAATAAAAAAAACAAAACAAAATAAAATAAAACTAAAATAAAATAAAATAAAATAAAAATAAAATAAAATAAAACTAAAATAAAATAAAACCAAAATAAAATAAAACTAAAATAAAATAAAACTAAAATAAAATATAAACTAAATTAAAATAAAACTAAAATAAATAAAACTAAAATAAAATAAAACTAAAATAAAATAAAAACTAAAATAAAATTAAAATAAAATAAAACTAAATTAAAATAAAAAAAATAAAATAAAATAAAACTAAAATAAAATAAAACTAAAATAAAATAAAACTAAAATAAAATAAAACTAAAATAAAATAAAACAAAATAAAATAAAAACTAAACAAAATAAATAAAATAAAAATAAAACTAAAATAAAAAAAACTAAAATAAATAAAACTAAAATAAAATAAAACTAAAATAAAATAAAACTAAAATAAAATAAAACTAAAATAAATAAAACTAAATAAAATAAAACTAAAATAAAATAAAACTAAAAAAAAAAATAAAACCAAAATAAAATAAAACTAAAATAAAAAAAAATTAAATAAAATAAAACTAAAATAAAAATAAAATAAATAAAAAAAATAAAATAAAACTAAAATAAAATAAAACTAAAATAAAATAAAACTAAAATAAAATAAAAAACTAAAATAAAAAAAACTAAAATAAAACTAAAATAAAATAAAACTAAACAAAATAAAACCAAAATAAAATAAAACTAAAATAAAATAAAACTAAAATAAAAAAAACTAAAATAAAATAAAACTAAAATAAAATAAAACTAAAAAAAATAAAACTAAAATAAAATAAAACTAAAAAAATAAAACTAAAATAAATAAAACTAAAATAAAATAAAACTAAAATAAAATAAAACTAAAATAAAATAAAACTAAAATAAAATAAAACTAAAATAAAAAAAAAACTAAAATAAAAATAAAACTAAATAAAATAAAACTAAAATAAAATAAAACAAAATAAAACTAAAATAAAATAAAACAAAATAAAATAAAACTAAATAAAATAAAACTAAAATAAAATAAAACTAAAATAAAATAAAACTAAAATAAAATAAAACTAAATAAAATAAAACTAAAATAAAAAAAAAACTAAAATAAAATAAAACTAAAATAAAATAAAACTAAAATAAAAAAAATAAAAAAATAAAATTAAAACAAAATAAAAATAAACTAAAATAAAATAAAACTAAATAAAATAAAACTAAAATAAAAAAAAATAAAAATAAAATAAAAACTAAAATAAAATAAAACTAAAAAAAAATAAAACTAAAATAAAATAAAACTAAAATAAAATAAAACTAAAATAAAATAAAACTAAAATAAAAAATAAAACTAAAATAAAATTAAAATAAAATAAACTAAATTAAAATAAAACTAAATAAAATAAAACTAAATAAAAAATAAAACTAAAATAAAATAAAACTAAAATAAAAATAAAACTAAAATAAAATAAAACAAAATAAATAAAAACTAAAATAAAATAAAACTAAAATAAAAAAAAACAAAATAAAATAAAACTAAAATAAAATAAAACTAAAATAAAATAAAACTAAAATAAAATAAAACTAAAAAATAAAATAAAATAAAAAAAACTAAAATAAAAAATAAAACTAAAATAAAATAAAACTAAAATAAAATAAAACCAAAATAAAATAAAACTAAAAAAAATAAAATAAAATAAAATAAAACTAAAAAAAATAAAACTAAAATAAAATAAAACTAAAAAAAATAAAACTAAAAAAAAATAAAAACTAAAAATAAATAAAACTAAATAAAAAAAACTAAAATAAAACTAAAATAAAATAAAACTAAAATAAATAAAACTAAAATAAAATAAAACTAAATAAAATAAAACTAAAAAAAAATAAAACTAAAATAAAATAAACTAAAATAAAATAAAACTAAAATAAAATAAAACAAAATAAAATAAAACTAAAAAAATAAAACTAAAATAAAATAAAACTAAAATAAAATAAAACAAATAAAATATAAACTAAAATAAAATAAAACTAAAATAAAATAAAACTAAAATAAAATAAAACTAAACAAAATAAATTAAATAAAATAAAACTAAAATAATAAAACTAAAATAAAATAAAACTAAAATAAAATAAAACTAAAATAAAATAAAACTAAAATAAAATAAAACTAAAAAATAAAATAAAACTAAAATAAATAAAAACTAAAAAAATAAAACTAAATAAAATAAAACTAAAACAAAATAAAATTAAAATAAAATAAAACTAAAATAAAATAAAACTAAAATAAAATAAAACTAAAATAAAATAAAACTAAATTAAAAAAAACTAAAATAAAATAAAATTAAAATAAAACTAAAAATAAATAAAAACTAAAATAAAATAAAACTAAAATAAAATAAAACCAAAATAATAAAAACTACAAAAAAAATTAAATAAAATAAACTAAAATAAAATAAAACTAAAATAAAATAAAACTAAAAAAAATAAAACTAAAATAAAATAAAACTAAAATAAAATAAAACTAAAATAAAATAAAACTAAAATAAAATAAAACTAAAACAAAATAAAACTAAAATAAAATAAAACTAAAATAAAATAAAACTAAAATAAAAAAACTAAAATAAAATAAAATAAATTAAAATAAAACTAAAATAAAATAAAACTAAAATAAAATAAAACTAAAATAAAATAAAACTAAAATAAAATAAAACCAAAATAAAATAAAACTAAAATAAAATAAAACTAAAATAAAATAAAACTAAAATAAAATAAAACTAAAATAAAATAAAACTAAAATAAAATAAAACTAAAATAAAATAAAACAAAAAAAATAAAACTAAAATAAATAAAAATAAAACTAAAATAAAATAAAACTAAAATAAAAAAACCAAAATAAAATAAAACTAAAACAAAATAAAATTAAAATAAAATAAAACTAAAATAAAATAAAACTAAAATAAAATAAAACTAAAATAAAATAAAACTAAATAAAATAAAACTAAAATAAAATAAAACTAAAATAAAATAAAACAAAATAAAATAAAACTAAAATAAAATAAAACTAAATAAAAAAATAAAATAAAATAAAACTAAAATAAAATAAAACCAAAATAAAATAAAACTAAAATAAATAAAACTAAAATAAAATAAAACTAAAATAAAATAAAACTAAAATAAAATAAAACTAAAATAAAATAAAACTAAAAAAAATAAAACTAAAATAAAATAAAACTAAATAAAATAAAACTAAAATAAAATAAAACTAAAATAAAATAAAACTAAAATAAAATAAAACTAAAATAAAATAAAACTAAAATAAAATAAAACTAAAATAAATAAAACTAAAATAAAATAAAACTAAAATAAAATAAAAACTAAAAAAATAAAACTAAAATAAAATAAAACTAAAATAAAATAAAACTAAAATAAAATAAAACTAAAATAAAATAAAACTAAAATAAAATAAAACTAAAATAAAATAAAATAAAATAAAATAAAACTAAAATAAAATTAAATAAAATAAAACTAAAATAAAATAAAACTAAAATAAAATAAAACTAAAATAAAATAAAACTAAAATAAATAAAACTAAAATAAAATAAAACTAAAATAAAATAAAAACTAAAATAAAATAAAACTAAAATAAAATAAAACTAAAATAAAATAAAACTAAAATAAAATAAAACTAAAATAAAATAAAACTAAAAAATAAAATAAAACTAAAATAAAATAAAACTAAATTAAAATAAAACTAAAATAAAATAAAACTAAAATAAAATAAAACTAAAATAAAATAAAACAAAATAAAATAAAACTAAAATAAATAAAACTAAAAGAAATAAAAACTAAAATAAAATAAAACTAAAATAAAATAAAACTTAAATAAAATAAAACTAAATAAAATAAAACTAAAATAAAATAAAACTAAAATAAAATAAAACTAAAATAAAATAAAACTAAAATAAAATAAAACTAAAATAAAAATAAAACTAAAAAAAATAAAATAAAATAAAATAAAACTAAATAAAATTAAAATAAAATAAAACTAAAATAAAATAAAACTAAAAATAAAATAAAACTAAAATAAAATAAAACTAAAATAAAATAAAACTAAAATAAAATAAAACTAAAATAAAATAAAACTAAAATAAAATAAAACTAAAATAAAATAAAACTAAAATAAAATAAAACTAAAATAAAATAAAACTAAAATAAAATAAAACTAAAATAAAATAAAACAAAATAAAATAAACTAAAATAAAATAAAACTAAAATAAAATAAAACTAAAATAAAATAAAATAAAAATAAAATAAAACTAAAATAAATAAAACTAAAAATAAATAAAATAAAACTAAAAATAAAAATAAAACTAAAATAAAAACTAAAATAAAAATAAAAAAACTAAAAAATAAAATAAAACTAATAAAATAAAACTAAAATAAAATAAAACTAAATATAATAAAAACTAAAATAAAATAAAACTAAAATAAAATAAAACTAAATAAAATAAAACTAAAATAAAATAAAACTAAATAAAATAAAACTAAATAAAATAAAACTAAAATAAATAAAACAAAATAAAATAAAACTAAAATAAAATAAAACTAAAATAAAATAAAACTAAAATAAAATAAAACAAAATAAAATAAAATAAAATAAAATAAAACTAAAATAAAACTAAAATAAAATAAAACTAAAATAAAATAAAACTAAAATAAAATAAAACTAAAATAAAAATAAAACTAAAATAAAATAAAACTAAAATAAAATAAAACTAAAATAAAATAAAACAAAATAAAATAAAACTAAAATAAAATAAAACTAAAATAAAATAAAACTAAAATAAAATAAAACTAATAAAATAAACTAAACAAAATAAAACTAAAATAAAATAAAACTAAAATAAAATAAACAAAATTAAAATAAAAACTAAAATAAAATAAAACTAAAATAAAATAAAACTAAAATAAAATAAAACTAAATAAAATAAAACTAAAATAAAATAAAACTAAAATAAAATAAAACTAAAATAAAATAAAACTAAAATAAAATAAAAAACTAAAATAAAATAAAAACTAAAAATAAAATAAAACTAAAATAAAATAAAACTAAAATAAAATAAAACTAAATAAAATAAAACTAAAATAAAATAAAACTAAATAAAATAAAACTAAAACAAAATAAAATTAAAATAAAATAAAACTAAAATAAAATAATAAAACTAAATAAAATAAAACTAAAATAAAATAAAATAAAAAAAATAAAACAAAATAAAAATAAAACAAAATAAAATAAAATAAATAAAAAAAATTAAAATAAAACTAAAATAAAATAAAACTAAAATAAAATAAAACTAAAATAAATAAACTAAAATAAATAAAACTAAAATAAAATAAAACTAAAATAAAATAAAACTAAATAAAATAAAACTAAAATAAAATAAAACTAAAATAAAATAAAACTAAATAAAATAAAACTAAAATAAAATTAAAATAAAATAAAACTAAAATAAAATAAAACTAAAATAAAATAAAACTAAAATAAAATAAAACTAAAATAAAATAAAACTAAAATAAAATAAAACTAAAATAAAATAAAACTAAAATAAAATAAAACAAAAAATAAAACTAAAATAAAATAAAACTAAAAAAAAAAAACTAAAATAAATATAAACTAAAAAAAAATAAAACTAAAATAAAAATAAACAAAATAAAATAAAACTAAATAAAATAAACTAAAATAAAATAAAATAAAATAAAATAAAACTAAAATAAAATAAAACTAAAATAAAATAAAACTAAAATAAAATAAAACTAAAATAAAAAAAAACCAAAGAAAAATAAAACTAAAACAAAATAAACTAAAATAAAATAAAACTAAAATAAAATAAAAACTAAAATAAAATAAAACTAAAATAAAAATAAAACTAAAATAAAATAAAACTAAATTAAAATAAAATAAAATAAAATAAAAAAAACCAAAATAAAATAAAACTAAAATAAAATAAAACTAAAAAAAAATAAAAACTAAAATAAAATAAAACTAAAATAAAATAAAACTAAAAATAAAATAAAACTAAAATAAAATAAAACTAAAATAAAATAAAACTAAAATAAAATAAAACTAAAATAAAATAAAACAAAATAAAATAAAACTAAAATAAAATAAAACTAAAATAAATTAAAATAAAATAAAAAACTAAAATAAAATAAAACTAAAATAAAATAAAACTAAAATAAAATAAAACTAAATTAAAATAAAACTAAAATAAATAAAACTAAAAAATAAAATAAAACTAAAATAAAATAAAACTAAAATAAAATAAAACTAAAATAAAATAAACTAAAATAAAATAAAACTAAAATAAAATAAAAACTAAAATAAAATAAAACTAAAAAAAAATAAAACTAAAATAAAAAAAACTAAAATAAAATAAAACTAAAATAAAATAAAACTAAAATAAAAAAAAACTAAAATAAAAATAAAACTAAAATAAAATAAAACTAAAATAAAATAAAACTAAAATAAATAAAACTAAAATAAAATAAAACTAAAATAAAAAAAACTAAAATAAATAAAAACTAAAATAAAATAAAACTAAAATAAAATAAAACTAAAATAAAATAAAACTAAAATAAAATAAAACTAAAATAAAAAAAAACAAAATAAAATAAAACTAAAATAAAATAAAACTAAAATAAAATAAAATAAAATAAAACTAAAATAAAATAAAAAACTAAAATAAAATAAAACTAAATAAAATAAAAACTAAAATAAAATAAAACTAAAATAAAATAAAACTAAAATAAAATAAAACTAAAATAAAATAAAACTAAAATAAAAAAAACTAAAATAAAAATAAAACTAAAATAAAATAAAACTAAAATAAAATAAACTAAAATAAAATAAAACTAAAATAAAATAAAACTAAAATAAAATAAAACTAAAATAAAATAAAACTAAAAATAAAATAAAACTAAAATAAAAATAAAACTAAAATAAAATAAAACAAAATAAAATAAAACTAAAATAAAAAAATTAAAATAAAATAAAACTAAAAAAAATAAAACAAAATAAAATAAAACTAAAATAAAATAAAACTAAAATAAAATAAACTAAAATAAAATAAAACTAAAATAAAATAAAACAAAAAATAAAATAAAATTAAAATAAAATAAAACTAAAATAAAATAAAATAAAAATAAAACTAAAATAAAATAAAACTAAAATAAAATAAAACTAAAATAAAATAAAACTAAAATAAAATAAAACTAAAATAAAATAAAACTAAAATAAAATAAAACTAAATAAAATTAAAAATAAAATAAAATAAAAACAAAAATAAAAATAAAACTAAAATAAAATAAAACTAAAATAAAATAAAACTAAAATAAAATAAAACTAAAATAAAATAAAACTAAAATAAAATAAAACAAAAAAATAAAACTAAAAAAAATAAAACTAAAATAAAATAAAACTAAAATAAAATAAAACTAAAATAAAATAAAACTAAAATAAAATAAAACTAAAATAAAATAAAACTAAATAAAATAAAACTAAAATAAAATAAAACTAAAATAAAATAAAACTAAAATAAAATAAAACTAAAATAAATAAAACTAAAATAAAATAAAACTAAAATAAAATAAAACTAAAATAAAATAAAACTAAATAAAATAAAACTAAAAAAAAATAAAACTAAAAAAAATAAAACTAAAATAAAATAAAACTAAAATAAAATAAAACTAAATAAAAAATTAAAATAAAATAAAAACTAAAATAAAATAAAAAACTAAAATAAAATAAAACTAAAATAAAATAAAACTAAAATAAAATAAAACAAAATAAAATAAAACTAAAATAAAATAAAACTAAAATAAAATAAAACTAAATAAAATAAAACTAAAAAAAATAAAACTAAATAAAATAAAACTAAAATAAAATAAAACTAAAATAAAATAAAACTAAAATAAAATAAAACTAAAATAAAATAAAACTAAATAAAATAAAACTAAAATAAAATAAAAACTAAAATAAAATAAAACAAAAATAAAATAAAAAAACTATAAAATAAAACTAAAAAAAAATAAAACTAAAATAAAATAAAACTAAAAAAAAATAAAAATTAAAATAAAATAAAACTAAATAAAATAAAACTAAAATAAAATAAACTAAAATAAAATAAAACTAAAATAAAATAAAACTAAAATAAAATAAAACTAAAATAAAATAAAACTAAAATAAATAAAACTAAAATAAAATAAAAATTAAAATAAAAATAAAACTAAAATAAAAACTAAAATAAAATAAAACTAAATAAAATAAAACTAAAATAAAATAAAACTAAAAAAAAAATAAAACTAAAATAAAACTAAAATAAAATAAAACTAAAATAAAATAAAACTAAAATAAAAAAAACAAAATAAAATAAAACTAAAATAAAATAAAACTAAAATAAAATAAAACTAAATAAAATAAAACTAAAATAAAATAAAACTAAAATAAAATAAAACTAAAATAAAATAAAACTAAAATAAAAAAAACTAAAATAAAATAAAACAAAATAAAATAAAACTAAAAAAATAAAACTAACTAAAATAAAATAAAACAAAAAAAAATAAACTAAAAAAAATAAAACTAAAATAAAATAAAACTAAATAAAACTAAAATAAAATAAAACTAAAATAAAATAAAACTAAAATAAAATAAAACTAAAATAAAATAAAACTAAAATAAAATAAAACTAAAATAAAATAAAACTAAAATAAAATAAAACTAAAATAAAATAAAACTAAAATAAAATAAAAACTAAATAAAATAAACTAAAATAAAATAAAAATAATTAAAAAATAAAACTAAAAAAAATAAAAAACTAAAATAAAATAAAAACTAAAATAAAATAAAAAAAAAATAAAATAAAACTAAATAAAATAAAAAACAAAATAAAATAAAACTAAAATAAAATAAACTAAATAAAATAAAACTAAAATAAAAATAAAACTAAAATAAAATAAAACTAAAATAAAATAAAACTAAAATAAAATAAAACTAAAATAAAATAAAACTAAAATAAAATAAAAAACTAAAATAAAATAAAACTAAAATAAAATAAAACTAAAATAAAATAAAACTAAAATAAAATAAAACTAAAATAAAAATAAACTAAAATAAAATAAAACTAAAATAAAATAAAATAAAATAAAAAAAAAATAAAACTAAAAATAAAATAAAACTAAAATAAAATAAAACTAAAATAAAATAAACTAAAATAAAATAAAACCAAAATAAAATAAAACAAAACAAAATAAAATAAATAAATAAAACTAAAATAAAATAAAACTAAAATAAAATAAAACTAAATAATAAAATTAAAATAAAATAAAAACAAAACAAAATAAAATAAAACTAAAATAAAATTAAAATAAAATAAAAATAAATAAAATAAAACTAAAATAAAATAAAACCAAAATAAAATAAAACTAAAAAAAATAAAACTAAAATAAAATAAAACTAAAATAAAATAAAACTAAACAAAATAAAACTAAAATAAAATAAAACTAAAAAAAATAAAACAAAAAATAAAATAAAATAAAATAAAATAAAACTAAAATAAAATAAAATAAAAATAAAACTAAAATAAAATAAAACTAAAATAAAATAAAACTAAAATAAAATAAAACTAAAATAAAATAAAACTAAAATAAAATAAAACTAAAATAAAAATAAAACTAAATAAAATAAAACTAAAATAAAACTAAAATAAAATAAAACAAAAAAATAAACTAAAAAAAATAAAACTAAAATAAAATAAAACTAAAATAAAATAAAACTAAAATAAAATAAAAACAAAATAAAATAAAACTAAAATAAAATAAAATAAAATAAAATAAAACTAAAATAAAATAAAAACTAAAATAAAATAAAACTAAAATAAAATAAAACTAAAATAAAATAAA
>CM024177.1:60000-65000 GCA_013433145.1 Ascaris suum
TAAAATAAAATAAAACTAAAATAAAATAAAACTAAAATAAAATAAAACTAAAATAAAATAAAACTTAAATTAAAATAAAACTAAAATAAATAAAACTAAAATAAAATAAAACTAAAATAAATAAAACTAAAATAAAATAAAACTAAAAAAAATAAAATAAAATAAAATAAAACTAAAATAAAATAAAACTAAAATAAAATAAAACTAAAATAAAATAAAACTAAAATAAAATAAAACTAAAATAAAATAAAACTAAATAAAATAAAACTAAAATAAAACTAAAATAAAAAAAAACTAAAATAAAATAAAACTAAAATAAAATAAAACTAAAATAAAATAAAACTAAAATAAAATAAAACTAAAATAAAATAAAAAATAAAATAAAATAAAACAAAAATAAATAAAATAAAACAAAAATAAAACCAAAATAAAATAAAACTAAAATAAATAAAACTAAAATAAAACTAAAATAAATAAAACTAAAATAAAATAAAACTAAAAAAAAAATAAAACTAAAATAAAATAAAACTAAAATAAAATAAAAACTAAAATAAAATAAAAAACTAAAATAAAATAAAATAAAAATAAAATAAAACAAAATAAAATAAAACTAAAATAAAATAAAACTAAAATAATAAAAAACCAAAATAAAATAAAACTAAAATAAAATAAAACTAAAAAAAATAAAACTAAAAAAATAAAACTAAAATAAAATAAAACTAAATAAAATAAAACTAAAAAAAATAAAACTAAAATAAAATAAAACTAAAATAAAATAAAACTAAATAAAATAAAACTAAAATAAAATAAAACTAATAAAATAAAACTAAAATAAAATAAAACTAAAATAAAATAAATAAAAAAAAAATAAACTAAAATAAAATAAAAACTAAAATAAAATAAAAAAAAAAAAAATAAAACAAAATAAAATAAAACTAAAAAAAATAAAACAAAATAAAATAAAACTAAAATAAAATAAAACTAAATAAAATAAAACTAAAATAAAATAAAACTAAAATAAAATAAAACTAAAATAAAATAAAACTAAAATAAAAATAAAACTAAAATAAAATAAAACTAAAATAAATAAAACTAAAATAAAATAAAACTAAAATAAAATAAAACTAAAATAAAATAAAACTAAATAAAATAAAACTAAAAAAAAATAAAACTAAAATAAAATAAAACTAAAATAAAATAAAATAAATAAAATAAAACTAAAATAAAATAAAACTAAAATAAAATAAAACAAAATAAAATAAAAAATAAAAAAAAATAAAAATTAAAATAAAATAAAACTAAAATAAAATAAAACTAAAATAAAATAAAACTAAATAAAATAAAACTAAATAAAATAAAAAAACTAAAATAAAATAAAACTAAAATAAAATAAAACCAAAATAAAATAAAACTAAAAAAAATAAAACTAAAATAAAATAAAAAAACTAAAATAAAATAAAACAAAATAAAATAAAACTAAAATAAAATAAAACTAAAATAAAATAAAACTAAAAAAAAAAAAACTAAAATAAAATAAAAATAAAATTAAAAAAAAACTAAAATAAAATAAAACTAAAATAAAATAAAACTAAAATAATAAAAACTAAAATAAAAATAAAACTAAAATAAAATAAAACTAAATAAAATAAAACTAAAATAAAATAAAACTAAAATAAAATAAAACTAAAATAAAATAAAACTAAAATAAAATAAAACTAAATAAAAAAAAACTAAAATAAAATAAAACTAAAATAAAAAAATAAAAACTAAAATAAAATAAAACTAAATAAAATAAAATAAAATAAAACAAAACAAAATAAAATAAAACTAAAATAAAATTAAAATAAAATAAAAAAAAATTAAAATAAAACTAAAATAAAATAAAACCAAAATAAAATAAAACTAAAACAAAATAAAACTAAAAAAAATAAAACTAAATTAAAATAAAACAAAATAAAATAAAAACTAAAAATAAAATAAAACTAAAATAAAATAAAAAAACTAAAATAAAACTAAAAAAAATAAAACTAAATAAAATAAAACTAAAATAAAATAAAACTAAAATAAAATAAAACTAAAATAAAAAATAAAAAACTAAAATAAAATAAAACTAAAATAAAATAAAACAAAATAAAAAAAAAAAACTAAACAAAATAAAACTAAAATAAAATAAAACTAAATAAAAAAAACTAAAATAAAATAAAACTAAAATAAAATAAAACTAAAATAAAATAAAACTAAAAAAAATAAATAAAATAAAAATAAAACTAAAATAAAATAAAACTAAAATAAAATAAAACTAAAATAAAATAAAACTAAAATAAAATAAAACTAAAATAAAATAAAATAAAATAAAATAAAACTAAAATAAATAAAACTAAAATAAAATAAAACTAAAATAAAATAAAACTAAAATAAAATAAAACTAAAATAAAATAAAACTAAAATAAAATAAAATAAAATAAAACTAAAATAAAATAAAACTAAAATAAAATAAAACTAAAATAAAATAAAACTAAAATAAAATAAAACTAAAATAAAATAAAACTAAAATAAAATAAAACTAAATAAAATAAAACTAAAATAAAATAAAACTAAAATAAAATAAAACTAAAATAAAATAAAACTAAAAAAAATAAAACTAAATTAAAATAAAACTAAAAAAATAAAACTAAAATAAAATAAAACTAAAATAAAAAAAAACTAAAATAAAATAAAACTAAAATAAAATAAAACTAAAATAAAATAAAACTAAAATAAAAAACTAAAATAAAATAAAACTAAAATAAAATAAAACTAAAATAAAATAAAACAAAATAAAATAAAACTAAAAATAAAATAAAACTAAAATAAAATAAAACTAAAATAAAATAAAACTAAAATAAAATAAAACTAAAATAAAATAAAACTAAAATAAAATAAAACTAAAATAAAATAAAACTAAATAAAATAAAACTAAAATAAAATAAAACTAAAATAAAATAAACTAAAATAAAATAAAACTAAAAAAAAAATAAAACTAAAATAAAATAAAACAAAATAAAATAAAACTAAAATAAATTAAAATAAAATAAAACTAAAAATAAAATAAAACTAAAATAAAATATAAACTAAAATAAAATAACTAAAATAAAATAAAACTAAAATAAAATAAAACTAAAATAAAATAAAACTAAAATAAAATAAACTAAAATAAAATAAAACTAAAATAAAAAAAAACTAAAAATAAAATAAAACTAAAATAAAATAAACAAAAATAAATAAAACTAAAATAAAATAAAACTAAAATAAAAAAAAACTAAAATAAAACTAAAATAAAATAAAAACTAAAATAAAATAAACTAAACAAAATAAAACTAAAATAAAATAAAACTAAACAAAATAAAATTAAAATAAAATAAAACTAAAATAAAATAAAACTAAAATAAAATAAAACTAAAACAAAAATAAAACAAAAAAAAAATAAAACTAAAATAAAATAAAACTAAAATAAAATAAAACTAAAATAAAACTAAAATAAAATAAAACTAAAAAAAATAAAACTAAATAAAATAAAACTAAAATAAAATAAAACTAAAATAATAAAACCAAAGTAAAATAAAACTAAACAAAATAAAACAAAATAAAATAAAATAAAAACAAAAACTAAAATAAAATAAACTAAAATAAAATAAAACTAAAATAAAATAAAAACTAAAATAAAATAAAACTAAAAAAAAATAAAACTAAAATAAAATAAAAAACTAAAATAAAATAAAAATAAAAATAAAAACTAAAATAAAATAAACTAAAATAAAATAAAAACTAAAAAAAATAAAACTAAAATAAAATAAAACTAAATAAAATAAAAACTAAAATAAATAAAACTAAAATAAAATAAAACTAAAATAAAATAAAACTAAATAAATAAAACTAAAATAAAATAAAAACAAAATTAAAATAAAACTAAAAAATATAAAACTAAAATAAAATAAAAACTAAAATAAAATAAAACTAAATAAAAAAAAACTAAAATAAAATAAAACTAAAATAAAATAAAACTAAAATAAAATAAAACAAAATAAAATAAAATAAAATAAAAATAACAAAATAAAATAAAACTAAATAAAATAAAACTAAAATAAAATAAAACTAAAATAAAATAAAACTAAAATAAAATAAAACTAAAATAAAATAAAACTAAAATAAAATAAAACTAAAATAAAATAAAACTAAAACAAAATAAAACTAAAATAATAAACTAAAATAAAATAAAACTAAAATAAATAAAACTAAAACAAAAATAAAACTAAAATAAAATAAAACTAAAATAAAAATAAAACTAAAATAAAAAATAAAACTAAAATAAAATAAAACTAAAATAAAATAAAACAAAATAAAATAAAACTAAAATAAAAAAAACTAAAATAAATAAAAACTAAAATAAAATAAAACCAAAATAAAAATAAAACTAAAATAAAATAAAACTAAAATAAAATAAAACTAAAATAAAATAAAACTAAAATAAAATAAAACTAAAAAAAAATAAACTAAAATAAAATAAAACTAAATAAAAAATAAAATAAAATTAAACTAAAATAAAATAAAACTAAAATAAAATAAAACTAAAATAAAATAAAACAAATAAAATAAAACTAATACAAAATAAAATTAAAATAAAATAAAACTAAAATAAAATAAAACTAAATAAAATAAAACTAAAATAAAATAAAACTAAAATAAAAAAAACTAAAATAAAATAAAACTAAAATAAAATAAAACTAAATAAAATAAAACTAAAAAAATAAAATTAAAAATAAAATAAACTAAATAAAATAAAACTAAAATAAAATAAAACTAAATAAAATAAAACTAAAATAAAATAAAACTAAAATAAAACCAAATAAAATAAAACTAAATAAAATAAAACTAAAATAAAAAAAACTAAAATAAAATAAAACTAAAATAAAATAAAACTAAAATAAAAATAAAATAAAATAAATAAACTAAAATAAAATAAA
>CM024177.1:70000-75000 GCA_013433145.1 Ascaris suum
AAAATAAAACTAAAATAAAATAAAACTAAAATAAAATAAAACTAAATAAAATAAAACTAAAATAAAATAAAACTAAAATAAAAAAAAAACTAAAATAAAAATAAAAACTAAAATAAAATAAAACTAAAATAAAATAAAACTAAAAAAAATAAAACTAAAATAAAATAAAACTAAATAAAATAAAACTAAAATAAAATAAACTAAAATAAAATAAAACTAAAATAAAATAAAACTAAAATAAAATAAAACTAAAATAAAATAAAACTAAAATAAAATAAAACTAAAATAAAAAAAATAAAACAAAATAAAATAAAATTAAAAAAAATAAAACTAAAATAAAATAAAATAAAATAAAACTAAAATAAAATAAAACAAAATAAAAAAAATAAAACTAAAATAAAATAAACAAAATTAAAATAAAACCAAAATAAATAAAACTAAAATAAAATAAAACTAAAATAAAATAAAACTAAAATAAAATAAAAACAAAATAAAATAAAACTAAAAAAAAATAAAACTAAATAAAATAAAACTAAAATAAAATAAAACTAAAATAAATAAAAACTAAAATAAAATAAAACTAAAATAAATAAAACTAAAATAAAATAAAACTAAAATAAATAAAACTAAAATAATAAAATAAAACTAAAATAAAATAAAACTAAAATAAAATAAAACTAAAAAAAAATAAAACTAAAATAAAATAACAAAATAAAAATAAAATAAATAAAATAAAACAAAATAAAATAAAACTAAAATAAAATAAAACTAAAATAAAATAAAACTAAAATAAAATAAAACTAAAAATAAAATAAAACTAAATAAAAATAAAACCAAAATAAAATAAAACTAAAATAAAATAAAACTAAAATAAAAAAAACTAAAATAAAATAAAACTAAAATAAAATAAAACTAAATAAATAAAACTAAAATAAAATAAAACTAAAATAAAATAAAACTAAAATAAAATAAAACTAAAATAAAATAAAACTAAAATAAAATAAAACTAAAATAAAATAAAACTAAATAATAAAACTAAATAAAATAAAACCAAAGTAAAATAAAACTAAATAAAAAATAAAATTAAAATAAAATAAAAACTAAATAAATAAAACTAAAATAAAATAAAACTAAAATAAAATAAAACAAAATAAAATAAAACTAAAATAAAATAAAACTAAAATAAAATAAAATAAAATAAAATAAAATAAAAATAAATAAAACTAAAATAAAATAAAACTAAAATAAAATAAAACTAAAATAAAATAAAACTAAAAAAAAATAAAACAAAATAAATAAAACTAAAATAAAATAAAACTAAAATAAAATAAAACTAAAATAAAACTAAAATAAAATAAAAACTAAAATAAAATAAAACTAAAATAAAATAAAACTAAAATAAAATAAAACTAAAATAAAATAAAACTAAAAAAAAAAAAAACTAAAATAAAATAAAACTAAAATAAAATAAAATAAAATAAAAAAAAACTAAATAAAATAAAACTAAAATAAAATAAAACTAAAATAAAATAAAACTAAAATAAAATAAAACTAAAAAAAATAAACTAAAACAAAATAAAATAAAATAAAATAAAACTAAAATAAAATAAAACTAAAATAAAATAAAACTAAAATAAAATAAAACTAAAATAAAATAAAACTAAAATAAAATAAAACTAAAATAAAATAAAACAAATAAAAATAAAACAAAATAAAATAAAACTAAAAAATAAAATAAAACTAAAAAAAATAAAACTAAAATAAAATAAAACTAAAAAAATAAAAACTAAAATAAAATAAAAACTAAAATAAAATAAAACTAAAATAAAATAAAACTAAAATAAAATAAAACTAAAATAAAATAAAACTAAAATAAAATAAAACTAAAATAAAATAAAACTAAAATAAAATAAAACTAAAATAAAATAAAACTAAAATAAAATAAAAAAATAAAATAAAACAAAATAAAATAAAACTAAAATAAATAAAACTAAAATAAAAAAATAAACTAAAATAAAAAAACCAAAATAAAATAAAACTAAAATAAAATAAAACTAAAATAAAATAAAACTAAAATAAAATAAAACTAAAATAAAATAAAACTAAAATAAAATAAAACTAAAATAAAATAAAACTAAAATAAAATAAAACTAAAATAAAATAAAACTAAAATAAAATAAAACTAAAATAAAATAAAACTAAAATAAAAAAAACTAAAATAAAATAACTAAATACAAAATAAAACTAAAATAAAATAAAACTAAAAAAATAAAACTAAATAAAATAAAACTAAAATAAAATAAAACTAAAATAAAATAAACTAAAATAAAAATAAAACTAAAAAAAAATAAAACTAAAATAAAATAAAACTAAAATAAAATAAAACTAAAATAAAATAAAACTAAAATAAAATAAAACTAAAATAAAATAAAACTAAAATAAAATAAAACTAAAATAAAATAAAACTAAAATAAAATAAAACTAAATAAAATAAAATATAAAATAAAATAAAATAAAATAAAACTAAAAAAAATAAAACTAAAATAAAATAAAACTAAAATAAAATAAAACTAAAATAAAATAAAACTAAAATAAAATAAAACTAAATAAAATAAAACTAAAATAAAAAAAACTTAAAAAAAAAAACTAAAATAAAATAAAACTAAAATAAAATAAAACTAAAAAAAAAATAAAAACAAAAATAAAATAAAACTAAAATAAAATAAAACTAAAATAAAATAAACTAAAATAAAATAAAACTAAAATAAAATAAAATAAAATAAAATAAAACTAAAATAAAATAAAACTAAAATAAAATAAAACTAAAATAAATAAAAACTAAAATAAAATAAAACTAAAATAAAATAAAACTAAAATAAAATAAAACTAAAAAAAATAAAACTAAAATAAAATAAAATAAATAAAATAAATAAAATAAATAAAACTAAAATAAATAAAACTAAAAATAAAATAAAACTAAATAAAAAAAACTAAAAAAAATAAAACTAAAATAAAATAAAACTAAAATAAAAATAAAACTAAAATATAAACTAAATAAAAAAAAAAACTAAAATAAATAAAACTAAAATAAAATAAAACTAAAATAAATAAAAAACTAAAATAAAATAAAAACTAAAATAAAATAAAACTAAAATAAAATAAAACTAAAATAAAATAAAACTAAATAAAATAAAAACTAAAATAAAATAAAACTAAATAAAATATAAAATAAAATAAAACTAAAATAAAATAAAACTAAAATAAAATAAAACTAAAATAAAAAAACTAAAATAAAATAAAACTAAAAAAAATAAAACTAAAATAAAATAAAACTAAAATAAAATAAAACTAAAATAAAATAAAACAAAATAAAATAAAACTAAAATAAAATAAAACTAAAATAAAATAAAACTAAAATAAAATAAAACTAAAATAAAATAAAACTAAAATAAAATAAAAAACTAAAATAAAATAAAACTAAAATAAAATAAAACTAAATAAAATAAAACTAAAATAAAATAAAACTAAAATAAAATAAAACTAAAACAAAATAAAATTAAAATAATAAAATAAAATAAAAATAAAACTAAAATAAAATAAAAACTAAAATAAAATAAAACTAAAATAAAATAAAACTAAAATAAAATAAAATAACTAAAATAAAATAAAACTAAAATAAAATAAAACTAAAAAAAAATAAAACTAAAATAAAATAAAACTAAAATAAAATAAAACTAAAATAAAATAAACTAAAATAAAATAAAACAAAAAAAATAAAACTAAAATAAAATAAAATAAATAAAATAAACAAAATAAAAAAATAAAACAAAATAAATAAAACTAAAATAAAATAAAAACTAAAAAAAAAAAACTAAAATAAAATAAAACTAAAATAAAATAAAACTAAAATAAAAAATAAAATAAAAAAAAATAAAACAAAATAAAATAAAATAAACTAAAATAAAATAAAACTAAAATAAAATAAAACTAAAATAAAATAAAACAAAATAAAATAAAACTAAAATAAAATAAAACTAAAATAAAATAAAACTAAAATAAAATAAAACTAAAATAAAAATAAACTAAAATAAAATAAAACTAAAATAAAATAAAACTAAAATAATAAAACTAAAAAAAAATAAAACTAAAATAAAATAAAACTAAAATAAAATAAAACTAAAAAAATAAAAACTAAAATAAATAAAACTAAAATAAAATAAAACTAAAATAAAATAAAACTAAACAAAATAAAACAAAATAAAATAAAACTAAAATAAAATAAAACTAAAATAAAAAAAACTAAAATAAAATAAAACTAAAATAAAATAAAACTAAAATAAAATAAAACTAAAATAAAATAAAACTAAATAAAATAAAACTAAAATAAAATAAAACTAAAATAAAATAAAACTAAAATAAAATAAAACTAAAATAAAATAAAACTAATAAAATAAAACTAAAATAAAAATAAAATAAAAAAATAAAATAAAATAAAATAAAACTAAAATAAAATAAAACTAAAATAAAATAAAACTAAATAAAATAAAACTAAAATAAAATAAAACTAAAATAAAATAAAACTAAAAAAATAAAACTAAAATAAAACTAAAATTAAATAAAACTAAAATAAAATAAAACTAAATAAAATAAAACTAAAATAAAATAAAACTAAAATAAATAAAACTAAAATAAAATAAAACTAAAATAAATAAAACTAAAATAAAATAAAACTAAATAAAATAAAATAAAATAAAATAAAACTAAAATAAAATAAAACTAAAATAAAAATAAAACTAAAATAAAATAAAACTAAAATAAAATAAAACTAAAATAAAATAAAACTAAAATAAATAAAACTAAAAAAATAAAACTAAAATAAAAAATAAAACAAAATAAAATAAAACTAAAATAAAATAAAACTAAAATAAAATAAAACTAAAATAAAATAAAACTAAAATAAAATAAAACTAAAATAAAATAACTAAATAAAATAAAACAAA
>CM024177.1:82500-110903 GCA_013433145.1 Ascaris suum
AAAATAAAAACTAAAATAAAATAAAACAAAATAAATAAAACTAAATAAAAATAAAACTAAAATAAAATAAAACTAAAATAAAATAAAACTAAATAAAATAAAACTAAAATAAAATAAAACTAAAATAAAATAAAACTAAATAAAATAAAACTAAAATAAAATAAAACTAAAATAAAATAAAACTAAAATAAAATAAAACTAAAATAAAATAAAACTAAAATAAAATAAAAACTAAAATAAAATAAAACTAAAATAAAATAAAACTAAAACAAAATAAAATAAATAAAATAAAACTAAATAAAAAATAAACTAAAATAAAATAAAAAAATAAAATAAAACTAAAATAAAATAAAACTAAAATAAAATAAAACAAAATAAAATAAAACTAAAAAAAATAAAACTAAAATAAAACTAAAAATAAAATAAAACTAAAATAAAATAAAACTAAAATAAAATAAAACTAAAATAAAATAAAACTAAAATAAAATAAAACTAAAAAAATAAAACTAAAATAAAATAAACTAAAAATAAAACAAAATAAAATAAAACTAAAATAAAATAAAACTAAAATAAAATAAAACTAAAATAAAATAAAACTAAAATAAAATAAAACTAAAATAAAATAAAACTAAATAAAATAAAACTAAAATAAAATAAAACTAAAATAAAATAAAACTAAAATAAAATAAAACTAAAATAAAATAAACTAAAATAAAATAAAACTAAAATAAAATAAAACTAAAAATAAAATAAACTAAAAAAAATAAAACTAAAATAAAATAAAACTAAATAAAATAAAACTAAAATAAATAAAACTAAAATAAAATAAAACTAAAATAAAATAAAACTAAAATAAAATAAAACAAAATAAAATAAAACTAAAAAAAAATAAAACTAAAATAAAATAAAACTAAAATAAAATAAAACAAAATAAAATAAAACTAAAATAAAATAAAACTAAAAATAAAACTAAAATAAAATAAAACTAAAATAAAATAAAACTAAAATAAAATAAAACTAAAATAAAATAAACTAAAATAAAATAAAACTAAAATAAAATAAAACTAAAATAAAATAAAACTAAAATAAAATAAAACTAAAATAAAATAAAACTAAAAAAAATAAACTAAAATAAAATAAAACTAAATAAAATAAAACTAAAATAAAATAAAACTAAAATAAAACTAAAATAAAATAAAACTAAAATAAAATAAAACTAAAATAAAATAAAACTAAAATAAAATAAAACTAAAATAAAATAAAACTAAAATAAAATAAAAACTAAAATAAAATAAAACAAAATAAAATAAAATAAAATAAAATAAAACTAAAATAAAATAACTAATAAAAAAAAAAAACTAAAATAAAAAAAAACTAAAATAAAATAAAACTAAAATAAAATAAAACTAAAATAAAATAAAACTAAATAAAATAAAAACTAAAATAAAATAAAACTAAAATAAAATAAAACTAAAATAAAATAAAACTAAAATAAAATAAAACTAAAATAAAATAAAACTAAAATAAAATAAAACTAAAATAAAATAAAACTAAAATAAAATAAAACTAAAATAAAATAAAACTAAAATAAAATAAAACTAAAATAAAATAAAACTAAAATAAAATAAAACTAAAATAAAATAAAACTAAATAAAAATAAAACTAAAATAAAATAAAACTAAAATAAAATAAAACTAAAATAAAATAAAACTAAAATAAAATAAACAAAAATAAAATAAAACTAAAATAAAATAAAACTAAATAAAAAATAAAACTAAAATAAATAAAACTAAAATAAAATAAAACTAAAATAAAATAAAACTAAAATAAAATAAAACTAAAATAAAATAAAACTAAAATAAAATAAAACTAAAAAAATAAAACTAAATAAAATAAAACTAAAATAAAATAAAACTAAAAATAAAATAAAACTAAAATAAAATAAATAAAAAAATAAAACTAAAATAAAATAAAACTAAAATAAAATAAAACTAAAATAAAATAAAACTAAAATAAAAAAAACAAAATAAAACTAAAAAAATAAAACTAAAAAAAAAATAAAACTAAAATAAAATAAAACTAAAATAAAATAAAACTAAAATAAAATAAAATAAAATAAAAAAAAACAAAATAAAATAAAACTAAAATAAAATAAAACTAAAAAAAAAAAACTAAAATAAAAATAAAACTAAAAAAATTAAAACTAAAATAAAATAAAAACTAAAATAAAACTAAAATAAAATAAAACTAAAATAAAATAAAACTAAAAAAAATAAAACAAAATAAAATAAAACTAAACAAAATAAAACTAAAATAAAAAAAACTAAAATAAAACTAAAATAAAATAAAACTAAAAAAAATAAAACTAAAATAAAATAAAACTAAAATAAATAAAACTAAAATAAAATAAAACTAAAATAAAATAAACTAAAAATAAAATAAAACTAAAAAAATAACTAAAATAAAATAAAACTAAAATAAAATAAAACTAAAATAAAATAAAACTAAAATAAAATAAAATAAAATAAAAATAAAACTAAAATAAATAAAACTAAAATAAAATAAAACTAAAATAAAAATAAAACTAAAATAAAATAAAAACAAAATAAAATAAAACTAAAATAAAATAAAACTAAAATAAAAAAACTAAAATAAAATAAAACTAAAATAAAATAAAACTAAAATAATAAAACTAAAATAAAATAAAACTAAAATAAAATAAAACTAAATAAAATAAAACTAAAATAAAATAAAACTAAAAAAATAAAACTAAAATAAAATAAAACTAAAATAAAATAAAACTAAAATAAAATAAAACTAAAATAAAATAAAACTAAAATAAAATAAAACTAAAAAAAATAAAACTAAAATAAAATAAAACTAAATAAAATAAAATAAAATAAAAAAAACTAAAATAAAATAAAACTAAAATAAAAATAAAACTAAAATAAAATAAAAATAAAATAAAATAAAACTAAAATAAAATAAAAACTAAAATAAAATAAAACTAAAATAAAATAAAACTAAAATAAAATAAAAAACAAAATAAAATAAAACTAAAATAAAATAAAACTAAAATAAAATAAAACTAAATAAAAAAAAACTAAAATAAAATAAAACTAAAATAAAATAAAACTAAAATAAAATAAAACTAAAAAAAATAAAAACAAAATAAAATAAAACTAAAATAAAATAAAACTAAAATAAAATAAAACTAAAAAAAATAAAACTAAAATAATAAAACTAAAATAAAATAAAACTAAAATAAATAAAACTAAAAAAATAAAATAAAACTAAAATAAAATAAAACTAAAATAAAATAAAACTAAAATAAAATAAAACTAAAATAAATAAAACTAAAATAAAATAAAACTAAAATAAAATAAAACTAAAATAAAATAAAACAAAAAAAAATAAAACTAAAATAAAATAAAACTAAAATAAAATAAAACTAAAATAAAATAAAACTAAAATAAAAAAAACTAAATAAAATAAAACTAAAATAAAATAAAACTAAAATAAAATAAAACTAAAATAAAATAAAACTAAAATAAAATAAAACTAAAATAAAATAAAACTAAAATAAAAAATAAAACTAAATAAAATAAAACTAAAATAAAATAAAACTAAAATAAAATAAAACTAAAATAAAATAAAATAAAAAAAATAAAACTAAAATAAAATAAAACTAAAATAAAATAAAACTAAATTAAAATAAAACTAAAATAAAATAAAACTAAAATAAAATAAAACTAAAATAAAATAAAACTAAAATAAAATAAAACTAAAATAAAATAAAACTAAAATAAAATAAAACTAAAATAAAATAAAAAACTAAAATAAAATAAAACTAAAAAATATAAATAAAACTAAATAAAATAAAACTAAAATAAAATAAAACTAAATAAAATAAAACTAAAATAAAATAAAACTAAAATAAAATAAAACCAAAATAAAATAAAACTAAAATAAAATAAAACTAAAATAAAATAAAACTAAATAAAATAAAACTAAAATAAAATAACTAAAATAAAAAATAAAAACTAAAATAAAAATAAAACTAAAATAAAATAAAACTAAAATAAAAAATAAAACAAAATAAAATAAAACTAAAATAAAATAAAACTAAAATAAAAAAATAAAAAACTAAAATAAAAAATAAAACTAAAATAAAATAAAACTAAAATAAAATAAAACTAAAATAAAATAAAACTAAAACAAAAATAAAATTAAAATAAAATAAAACTAAAATAAAATAAAACTAAAATAAAATAAAACAAAAAATATAAAATAAAACTAAATAAAAATAAAACTAAAATAAAATAAAACTAAAATAAAATAAAATAAAATAAAATAAAACTAAAATAAAATAAAACTAAAGTAAAAAATAAAACTAAAATAAAATAAAATAAAATAAAATAAAACTAAAATAAAATAAACTAAAATAAAATAAAACTAAAATAAAATAAAACTAAATAAAAATAAAACAAAATAAAATAAAATAAAACTAAAAAAAAAATAAAACTAAAAGTAAAATAAAAACTAAAATAAAATAAAACTAAAAATAAAATAAAACTAAAATAAAATAAAATAAAATAAAATAAAACAAAATAAAAATAAAACTAAAATAAAATTAAATAAAATAAAAATAAATAAAAAAATAAAACTAAAATAAAATAAAACCAAAATAAAATAAAACTAAAATAAAATAAAACTAAAATAAAATAAAACTAAAATAAAATAAAACAAAATAAAATAAAACTAAAATAAAATAAAACTAAAATAAAATAAAACTAAAATAAAATAAAACTAAAATAAAATTAAAATAAAATAAAACTAAAATAAAATAAAACTAAAATAAATAAAACTAAAAAAAATAAAATAAAATAAAATAAAAATAAAATAAATAAAAACTAAAATAAAATAAAACTAAAATAAAATAAAACTAAAAAAAAATAAAACTAAAATAAAATAAAACTAAAATAAAACTAAAATAAAATAAACTAAAAAAAAAATAAAACTAAAATAAAATAAAACTAAAATAAAATAAAACTAAAACAAAAATAAAATTAAAATAAAATAAATAAAACTAAAATAAAATAAAAAACTAAATAAAAATAAAACTAAAATAAAATAAAACTAAAATAAAATAAAACTAAAATAAAATAAAACTAAAATAAAATAAAACTAAAATAAAATAAAACTAAAATAAAATAAAACTAAAATAAAAAAAACTAAAATAAAATAAAACTAAAATAAAATAAAACTAAAATAAAAAAAACCAAAATAAAATAAAACTAAAAAAAAAATAAAATAAAATAAAATAAAACTAAAATAAAATAAAACTAAAATAAAAAAAACTAAAATAAAAATAAAACTAAAAAAAATAAAACTAAATAAAATAAAACTAAAATAAAAATAAAACTAAAAATAAAACTAAAATAAAATAAAACTAAAATAAAATAAAACTAAAATAAAATAAAACTAAAATAAATAAAACAAAAATAAAACTAAATAAAATAAAACTAAAATAAAATAAAACTAAAAAAAATAAAACTAAAATAAAATAAAACTAATAAAATTAAAACTAAAAATAAAAACTAAAATAAAATAAAACTAAAATAAAATAAAAAAATAAAATAAAACTAAAAAAAAAAAACTAAAATAAAATAAAATAAAACTAAAATAAATAAAACTAAAATAAAATAAAACTAAAATAAAATAAAACTAAAATAAATAAAACTAAAATAAAATAAAACTAAAATAAAATAAAACTAAAATAAAATAAAACTAAAATAAAATAAAACTAAAATAAAATAAAACTAAAATAAAATAAAACTAAAATAAAATAAAATAAAATAAAATTAAAACTAAAATAAATAAAACTAAAATAAAATAAAACTAAATAAAAAAAACTAAAATAAAATAAAACTAAAATAAAATAAAACTAAAATAAAATAAAACTAAAATAAAATAAAACTAAAATAAAATAAAACTAAAATAAAATAAAACCAAAATAAAATAAAACTAAAATAAAATAAAATTAAATAAAATAAAACTAAAATAAAATAAAACTAAAATAAAATAAAACTAAAATAAAATAAAACTAAAATAAAATAAAACTAAAATAAAATAAAACTAAAATAAAATAAAACTAAAAAAAAATAAAACTAAAATAAAATAAAACTAAAATAAAATAAAACTAAAATAAAATAAAACTAAAATAAAATAAAACAAAATAAAATAAACTAAAAAAAATAAAACTAAAATAAAATAAACTAAAATAAAATAAAACTAAAAAAAATAAAACTAAAAAAAATAAAACTAAAATAAAAAAACTAAAATAAAATAAAACAAAAATAAAACTAAAATAAATAAAACTAAATAAAATAAAACTAAAATAAAATAAAACTAAAATAAAATAAAACTAAAATAAAATAAAACTAAATTAAAATAAAACTAAAATAAAATAAAACTAAAATAAAATAAAACTAAAATAAAATAAAACAAAATAAAATAAAACTAAAATAAAAATAAAAACTAAAATAAAATAAAACTAAAATAAAATAAAACTAAAATAAAATAAAACTAAAATAAAATAAAACTAAAATAAAATAAAACTAAAATAAAATAAAACTAAAATAAAATAAAACTAAAATAAAATAAAACTAAAATAAAATAAAACTAAAATAAAATAAAACTAAATAAAATAAAACTAAAAAAAATAAAACCAAATAAAATAAAACTAAAATAAAATAAAACTAAAATAAAATAAAACTAAATAAATAAAAACTAAAATAAAACTAAAAAAAATAAAACTAAAATAAAATAAAACTAAAATAAAATAAAACTAAAATAAAAAAAAACTAAAATAAAATAAAACTAAAATAAAATAAAACTAAAATAAAATAAATAAAATAAAATAAAACCAAAATAAAAATAAAACTAAAATAAAATAAAACTAAATAAAATAAAACTAAAATAAAATAAAACTAAAATAAAATAAAACTAAAATAAATAAAACTAAAATAAAATAAAACTAAATAAAATAAACTAAAATAAAATAAAACTAAAAAAATAAAACTAAAATAAAATAAAACTAAAATAAAATAAACTAAAATAAAATAAAACTAAAATAAAATAAAAACTAAAATAAAATAAAACAAAATAAAATAAAAACTAAAATAAAATAAAACTAAAATAAAATAAAACTAAAATAAAATAAAACTAAAAAAAATAAAACTAAAATAAAATAAAACTAAACAAAAAAAAACTAAAAAAAAACAAAATAAAATAAAACTAAAATAAAATAAAACTAAAATAAAATAAAACTAAAATAAAATAAAACTAAAATAAAATAAAACTAAAATAAAATAAAACTAAAATAAAAAAACTAAAATAAAATAAAACTAAAATAAATAAAACTAAAATAAAATAAAACTAATACAAAAAATAAAACTAAATAAAACTAAATAAAATAAAACTAAAATAAAATAAAACTAAAATAAAATAAAACTAAAAAAAATAAAACTAAATAAAATAAAACTAAATTAAAATAAAATAAAATAAAATAAAACTAAAATAAAATAAAACTAAAATAAAATAAAACTAAAATAAAATAAAACTAAAATAAAATAAAACTAAAATAAAATAAAACTAAAAAAAATAAACTAAAATAAAATAAAACTAAAATAAAATAAAACTAAAATAAAAAAAACTAAAATAAAATAAAACTAAAATAAAAAAAAACTAAAATAAAATAAAACTAAAAAGAAAATAAAACTAAAATAAAATAAAACTAAAATATAAAACTAAAAAAAAATAAAAATAAAACCAAATAAAATAAAACTAAAACAAAATAAAACTAAAATAAAACTAAAATAAAATAAAACTAAAATAAAATAAAACTAAAAAATAAAATAAAACTAAAATAAAATAAAACTAAAATAAAATAAAACTAAAATAAATAAAACTAAAATAAAATAAAACTAAAATAAAATAAAACTAAAATAAAATAAAACCAAAATAAAATAAAACTAATACAAAATAAAACTTAAATAAAAACTAAAATAAAATAAAACTAAAATAAAATAAAACTAAAATAAAATAAACTAAAATAATAATAAAAAAATAAAATAAAACTAAAATAATAAAATAAAACTAAAATAAAATAAAACTAAAATAAATAAAACTAAAATAAAATAAAACTAAAATAAAATAAAACTAAAATAAAATAAAAAACTAAATAAAATAAAACCAAAATAAAATAAAACTAAAATAAATAAAACTAAAATAAAATAAAACTAAAATAAAATAAAACTAAAATAAAACTAAAATAAAATAAAACTAAAATAAAATAAAACTAAAATAAAATAAAACTAAAAAATAAAATAAAAAACTAAAATAAAATAAAACTAAAATAAAATAAAACTAAAATAAAATAAAATAAAATAAAATAAAACAAAATAAAATAAAACTAAATAAAAATAAAACTAAATAAAATAAAACTAAATAAAATAAAACTAAAATAAAATAAAACAAAAAAATAAAAAACTAAAATAAAATAAAACTAAAATAAAATAAACTAAAATAAAATAAAACTAAAATAAAATAAAACTAAAATAAATATAAACTAAAATAAAATAAAACTAAAATAAAATAAAACTAAAAAAAATAAAACCAAAATAAAATAAAACTAAAATAAAATAAAACTAAAATAAAACTAAAAATAAAATAAAAACTAAAATAAAATAAACTAAAATAAAATAAAACTAAAATAAAATAAAACAAAATAAAAATAAAATAAAATAAAATAAAACTAAAATAAAATAAAACTAAAATAAAATAAAACTAAAATAAAATAAAACTAAAATAAAATAAAACTAAAATAAAATAAAACTAAAATAAATAAAACTAAAATAAAATAAAACTAAAATAAAATAAAACTAAAATAAAATAAAACTAAAAAAATAAAATAAAACTAAAATAAAATAAAACAAAATAAAATAAAACTAAAATAAAATAAAACTAAAATAAAATAAAACTAAAATAAAATAAAACTAAAAAAAAAAAAAAACTAAAATAAAATAAAACTAAAAAAAATAAAAACTAAAATAAAATAAACTAAAATAAAAACTAAAATAAAATAAAACTAAAATAAAATAAAACTAAAATAAAATAAAACTAAATAAAATAAAACTAAAATAAAATAAAACTAAAATAAAATAAAACTAAATAAAATAAAATAAAATAAAATAAAACTAAAATAAAATAAAACAAAATAAAATAAAACTAAAATAAAAATAAAACTAAAATAAAATAAAACTAAAATAAAATAAAACTAAAATAAAATAAAACTAAAATAAAATAAAACTAAAATAAAATAAAACTAAAATAAAATAAACTAAAATAAAATAAAACTAAAATAAATAAAACTAAAATAAAATAAACTAAAATAAAATAAAACTAAAATAAAATAAAACTAAAATAAAATAAAAACAAAATAAAATAAAACTAAAATAAATAAAACTAAAATAAAATAAAACTAAAATAAAAATAAAACTAAAATAAATAAAACTAAAATAAAATAAAACTAAATAAAATAAAACTAAAATAAAATAAAACTAAAATAAAATAAAACTAAAATAAAATAAAACTAAAATAAAATAAAACTAAAATAAAATAAAAACTAAAAAAAAAAAACTAAAATAAAATAAAACTAAAAAAATAAAACTAAAATAAAATAAAACTAAAATAAAATAAAACTAAAATAAAATAAAACTAAAATAAAATAAAACTAAAATAAAATAAAACTAAAATAAAATAAAACTAAAATAAAATAAAACTAAAATAAAATAAAACTAAAATAAAATAAAACTAAAATAAAATAAAACTAAAATAAATATAAAACTAAAATAAAATAAAACTAAAATAAAATAAACTAAAAAAAAAAAAAAATAAAAACTAAAATAAAATAAAACTAAAATAAAATAAAATAAAAATAAAAATAAAACAAAATAAAAAAAAAACTAAAATAAAATAAAAACTAAAATAAAATAAAACTAAAATAAAATAAACTAAAATAAAATAAAACTAAAATAAAATAAAACAAAATAAAATAAACTAAAATAAAATAAAACTAAAATAAAATAAAACTAAAATAAAATAAAACTAAAATAAAATAAAACTAAAATAAAATAAAACTAAAAAAAATAAAACTAAAATAAAATAAAACTAAAATAAAAAATAAACAAAATAAAATAAAACTAGTAAAAATAAAACTAAAATAAAATAAAACTAAAATAAAATAAAACTAAAATAAAATAAAACTAAAATAAAATAAAAAATTAAAATAAAATAAAACTAAAATAAAATAAAAACTAAAATAAAATAAAACTAAAATAAAATAAAACTAAAATAAAATAAACTAAAAATAAAATAAAACTAAAATAAAATAAAACTAAAATAAAATAAAAAACAGTAAAATAAAACTAAAATAAAATAAAACTAAAATAAAATAAAACAAAATAAAATAAAACTAAAATAAAATAAAACTAAAATAAAATAAAACAAAATAAAATAAACTAAAATAAAATAAAACTAAAATAAAAAATAAAACTAAAATAAAATAAAACAAAATAAAATAAAACTAAAATAAAATAAAACTAAAATAAAATAAAACTAAAATAAAATAAAACTAAAAAAAAAAAACTAAAATAAAATAAAACTAAAATAAAATAAAACTAAAATAAAATAAAACTAAATAAAATAAAACTAAAATAAAATAAAAAAACTAAAAAAAATAAAACTAAAATAAAATAAAACTAAAATAAAATAAAACTAAAATAAAATAAAACTAAAATAAAATAAAACTAAAATAAAATAAAACTAAAAAAAAAAATAAAATAAAATAAAATAAAACTAAAATAAAATAAAACTAAAATAAAATAAAACTAAAATAAAATAAAACTAAAATAAAATAAAACTAAAATAAAATAAAACTAAATAAAATAAAACTAAAATAAAATAAAACCAAATAAAATAAAACTAAACAAAATAAAAACTAAAGTAAAATAAAACTAAAATAAAATAAAACTAAATAAAAAAAAAACTAAAATAAAATAAAACTAAAATAAAATAAAACTAAAATAAAATAAAACTAAAATAAAACTAAAAAAAAATAAAACTAAAATAAAATAAAACTAAATAAAATAAAACTAAAATAAAATAAAACTAAAAAAAAATAAAACTAAAATAAAATAAAACTAAAATAAAATAAAACTAAAATAAAATAAAACTAAAATAAAATAAAAAAAAACTAAAAAAAAATAAAACTAAAATAAAATAAAACTAAATAAAATAAAACTAAAATAAATAAAACTAAATAAAATAAAACTAAAACAAAATAAAAACTAAAATAAAATAAAACTAAAATAAAATAAAAAACAAAATAAAATAAAACTAAAATAAAATTAAAATAAAATAAAACTAAAATAAAATAAAACTAAAATAAAATAAAACTAAAATAAAATAAAACTAAAATAAATAAAATAAAACTAAAAAAAATAAAACTAAAATAAAATAAAACTAAAATAAAATAAAACTAAATAAAATAAAACTAAAATAAAATAAAACAAAATAAAATAAAACCAAAGAAAAATAAAACTAAACAAAATAAAACTAAAATAAAATAAAACTAATATAAATAAAACTAAAATAAAAAAAACTAAAATAAAATAAAACTAATAAAATAAAACTAAATAAAAATAAAACTAAAATAAATAAAACTAAAATAAAATAAAACTAAAATAAAATAAAACAAAATAAAATAAACTAAAATAAAATAAAATAAAATAAAATAAAACTAAATAAAATAAAACAAAATAAAATAAAACTAAAATAAATAAAACTAAAATAAAATAAAATAATAAAAAAAAATAAATAAAATAAAACTAAAATAAATAAAACTAAAATAAAATAAAACTAAAATAAAATAAAACCAAAATAAATAAAACTAAAATAAAATAAAACCAAAATAAAATAAAACTAAAATAAAATAAAATAAAATAAAAAAACTAAAATAAAATAAAACTAAAATAAAATAAAACTAAAATAAAATAAAACTAAAATAAAATAAAACTAAAATAAAATAAAATAAAATAAAATAAAACCAAAAATAAAATAAAAAAATAAAATAAAACTAAAATAAAATAAAACTAAAATAAATAAAACTAAAATAAAAAAAATAAAATAAAAACTAAAATAAAATAAAACTAAAATAAAATAAAACTAAAATAAAAAAAACTAAAAAAAATAAAACAAAATTAAAATAAAACCAAAATAAAATAAAATAAAATAAAATAAAAACAAAATAAAATAAAACTAAAAAAAAAAACTAAAATAAAATAAAACAAAATAAAATAAATAAAATAAAATAAAACTAAAATAAAATAAAACTAAATAAAATAAAACTAAAATAAAATAAAACTAAATAAAATAAAACTAAAATAAAATAAAACTAAAATAAAATAAAACTAAAATAAAACTAAAATAAAAAAAAAACTAAATAAAATAAACTAAAATAAAATAAAACTAAAATAAAATAAAACTAAAAAAAAAATTAAAAAAAAACTAAAAATAAAAAATAAAACTAAAATAAAATAAAACTAAATAAAAATAAAACTAAAAAAAATAAAACTAAAATAAAATAAAACTAAAATAAATTAAAACTAAAATAAAATAAAACTAAAATAAAATAAAACTAAAATAAAATAAAACTAAATAAAATAAAACTAAAATAAAATAAAACTAAAATAAAATAAAACTAAAATAAAATAAAACTAAAATAAAATAAAACTAAAATAAAATAAAACTAAAATAAAATAAACTAAAAATAAAAAATAAAACTAAAATAAAATAAAACTAAAATAAATAAAACTAAAATAAAATAAAAATAAAATAAAATAAAACTAAAATAAAATAAAACTAAAATAAAATAAAACTAAAATAAAATAAAACTAAAATAAAATAAAACTAAAATAAAATAAAAACTAAAATAAAATAAAACTAAAATAAAATAAAACAAAATAAAATAAAACTAAAACAAAATAAAACTAAAATAAAATAAAACTAAATAAAATAAAACTAAAATAAAATAAAACTAAAATAAAATAAAACAAAATAAAATAAAACTAAAATAAAATAAAACTAAAATAAAATAAAACTAAAATAAAATAAAACTAAATAAAATAAAACAAAAATAAAAAATAAAACTAAAATAAAATAAAACTAAAAAATAAAATAAATTAAAATAAATAAAAACTAAAATAAAATAAAACTAAAATAAAATAAAAACTAAAAAAAAATAAAACTAAAATAAAATAAAACTAAAATAAAATAAAACAAAAAAAAAATAAAACTAAAATAAAATAAAACTAAAATAAAATAAAACTAAAAATAAAATAAAACTAAAAATAAAAACTAAAATAAAATAAAACAAAATAAAATAAAACTAAAATAAAATAAAACTAAAATAAAATAAAACTAAAATAAAATAAAACTAAAATAAAATAAAACTAAAATAAAATAAAACTAAAAAAATAAAACTAAAATAAAATAAAACTAAATAAAATAAAACTAAAATAAAATAAAACTAAAATAAAATAAAACTAAAATAAAATAAAACTAAAAATAAAAAACTAAAATAAAATAAAACTAAAATAAAATAAAATAAAATAAAATAAAACTAAATAAAATAAAACTAAATAAAATAAAACTAAAATAAAATAAAACTAAAATAAAATAAAACTAAAAAAAATAAAACTAAAATAAAATAAACTAAAATAAAACTAAATAAAATAAAACTAAAATAAAATAAAACTAAAATAAAATAAAACTAAAATAAAATAAAACTAAAATAAAATAAAATAAAATAAAATAAAACTAAAATAAAATAAAACTAAAATAAAATAAAACTAAAATAAAATAAAACTAAAAAAAATAAAACTAAAATAAAATAAAACTAAAATAAAATAAAACTAAAATAAAACTAAAATAAAATAAAACAAAATAAAAATAAAACTAAAATAAAATAAAAACTAAAATAAAATAAAACTAAAATAAAATAAAACTAAAATAAAAAAAACTAAAATAAAATAAAACTAAAATAAAATAAAACTAAAATAAAATAAAACTAAAATAAAATAAAACTAAAATAAATAAAACTAAAATAAAATAAAACTAAAATAAAATAAAACTAAATAAAATAAAATAAAATAAAATAAAACTAAAATAAAAAAAAACTAAAATAAAATAAACTAAATTAAAATAAAACTAAATAAAATAAAACTAAAATAAAACTAAAATAAAATAAAACTAAAATAAAAAAAACTAAATAAAATAAAACTAAAATAAAATAAAACTAAAATAAAATAAAAAAAATAAAATAAAACTAAAATAAAATAAAATAAAATAAAATAAAACTAAAATAAAATAAAACTAAAATAAAATAAACCAAAATAAAATAAAACTAATAAAAATAAAACTAAAATAAAATAACTAAAATAAAAATAAAAAACTAAAATAAAATAAAACTAAAACAAAATAAAACTAAAATAAAATAAAACTAAAATAAAATAAAACTAAAATAAAATAAAACTAAAATAAATAAAACTAAAATAAAATAAAACTAAAATAAAATAAAACTAAAATAAAATAAAACTAAAATAAAATAAAACTAAAATAAAATAAAACCAAATAAAATAAAACTAAAAAAATAAAACTAAAATAAAATAAAACTAAAATAAAATAAAACAAAATAAAATAAAACTAAAATAAAATAAAACTAAAACTAAAATAAAACAAAACTAAAATAAAATAAAATAAAAAAAACTAAAATAAAATAAAACTAAAATAAAATAAAACTAAAATAAAATAAAACCAAAATAAAATAAAACTAAAATAAAATAAAACTAAAATAAAATAAACTAAAATAAAATAAAACTAAAATAAAAATAAAACTAAAATAAATAAAACTAAATAAAATAAAACTAAAATAAAAATAAAACTAAAATAAAATAAAACAAAATAAAATAAAACTAAAATAAAATAAAACTAAAATAAATAAAACTAAATAAAATAAAACTAAAATAAAATAAAACTAAAATAAAAAAAACTAAAATAAAATAAAACCAAAATAAAATAAAACTAAAATAAAAAAAACTAAAAATAAAAATAAAACTAAAATAAAATAAAACTAAAATAAAAATAAAACTAAAATAAAATAAAACTAAAATAAAAATAAAATAAATAAAATAAAATAAACTAAAATAAAATAAAACTAAAATAAAATAAAACTAAAATAAAATAAAACTAAAATAAAATAAAACTAAAATAAAATAAAACTAAAATAAAATAAAACTAAAATAAAATAAAACTAAAATAAAATAAACTAAAAAAATAAAACTAAAATAAAATAAAACTAAAATAAAATAAAACTAAAATAAAATAAAACTAAAATAAAATAAAACTAAAATAAAATAAAACTAAAATAAAATAAAACTAAAATAAAATAAAAAAAAAAATAAAACTAAAATAAAATAAAACTAAATAAAATAAAAATAAAATAAAACTAAAATAAAATAAAACTAAAATAAAATAAAACTAAAATAAAATAAAACTAAAATAAAATAAAACCAAAATAAAATAAAACTAAAATAAAATAAAACTAAATAAAATAAAACTAAAATAAAATAAAACTAAAATAAAATAAAACTAAAATAAAATAAAACTAAAATAAAATAAAACTAAATTAAAATAAACTAATAAAATAAAACTAAAATAAATAAAACTAAATAAAATAAAACTAAAATAAAATAAAACTAAAATAAAATAAAACTAAAATAAAATAAAACTAAAATAAAATAAAACTAAAATAAAATAAAATAAAATAAAAATAACTAAAATAAAATAAAACTAAAATAAAATAAAACTAAAATAAAATAAAACTAAAATAAAATAAAACTAAAATAAAATAAAACTAAAATAAAATAAAACAAAATAAAATAAAACTAAAATAAAATAAAACTAAAATAAAATAAAACTAAAATAAAATAAAACTAAAATAAAATAAAACTAAAATAAAATAAAACTAAAATAAAATAAAACTAAAATAAAATAAAACTAAAATAAAATAAAACTAAAATAAATAAAAACTAAAATAAAATAAAACTAAAATAAAATAAAACTAAAATAAAATAAAACTAAAATAAAATAAAACAAAATAAAATAAAACTAAAATAAAATAAAACTAAATAAAATAAAACTAAAATAAAATAAAACTAAAATAAAATAAAACTAAAATAAAATAAAAATAAAATAAAACTAAAATAAAATAAAACTAAAATAAAATAAAACTAAATAAAATAAAACTAAAAAAATAAAACTAAAATAAAATAAAACTAAATAAAATAAAACAAAATAAAATAAAACTAAAATAAAATAAAACTAAAATAAAAAAAACTAAAATAAAATAAAACTAAAATAAAATAAAACTAAAATAAATAAAACTAAAATAAAAAAAAACTAAAATAAAATAAATAAAATAAACTAAAATAAAATAAAACTAAAATAAAATAAAACTAAAATAAAATAAAACTAAAATAAAATAAAACTAAAATAAAATAAAACTAAAATAAAATAAAACTAAAATAAAATAAACTAAAATAAAATAAAACTAAAATAAAATAAAACTAAAATAAAATAAAACTAAAATAAAATAAAACTAAATAAAAATAAAACTAAAATAAAACTAAAATAAAATAAAACTAAAATAAATAAAACAAAATAAAATAAAACTAAATAAAAAAAACTAAAATAAAATAAAACTAAAATAAAATAAAACTAAAAAAAATAAAACAAAATAAACTAAAATAAAATAAAACTAAAATAAAATAAAACTAAAATAAAAAAAAAATTAAAATAAAACTAAAATAAAATAAAACTAAAATAAAATAAAACTAAAATAAAATAAAACTAAAATAAAATAAAACTAAAAAAAATAAAACTAAAATAAAATAAAACTAAAAAAAAAAATAAAACTAAAATAAAATAAAACTAAAATAAAATAAAACTAAAATAAAATAAACTAAAAAAAAATAAAACTAAAATAAAATAAAAACTAAAATAAAATAAAACTAAAATAAAATAAAACTAAAATAAAATAAAACTAAAATAAAATAAAACTAAAATAAAATAAAACTAATAAAATAAAATAAAATAAAATAAAACTAAAATAAAATAAAACTAAAATAAAATAAAAACTAAAATAAAAAAAACTAAAATAAAAAAAACTAAAATAAAATAAAACTAAAATAAAACTAAAATAAAATAAAATAAAAAATTAAAAAAAACTAAAATAAAATAAAACTAAAAAAAATAAAACTAAAATAAAATAAAACTAAAAAAAATAAAAACTAAAATAAAATAAAACTAAAATAAAATAAAACTAAAAAAATAATAAACTAAACAAAATAAAACTAAAATAAAATAAACTAAAATAAAATAAAACTAAAATAAAATAAAACTAAAAAAATAAAACTAAAATAAAATAAAACTAAAATAAAAATAAAACTAAAATAAAATAAAACTAAAATAAAATAAAACTAAAATAAAATAAAACTAAAATAAAATAAAACTAAAATAAAATAAAACTAAAATAAAATAAAACTAAAATAAAATAAAACCAAAATAAAATAAAACTAAAACAAAATAAAATAAAATAAAATAAAACTAAATAAAATAAAACTAAAATAAAATAAAACTAAAATAAAATAAAACTAAAATAAAATAAAACTAAAATAAAATAAAACTAAATAAAATAAAAACTAAAATAAAATAAAACTAAAATAAAATAAAACTAAAATAAAATAAAACTAAAAAAATAAAATAAAACTAAACAAAATAAAACTAAATAAAATAAAACTAAAATAAAATAAAACTAAAAAAAATAAAACTAAAATAAAAAATAAAAACTAAAAAAAAATAAAACTAAAATAAAATAAAACAAAATAAAATAAAACTAAAATAAAATAAAACTAAAAAAATAAAACTAAAATAAAATAAAACTAAAATAAAATAAAACTAAAATAAAATAAAACTAAATAAAATAAAACAAAATTAAAATAAAACTAAAAATAAAATAAAACTAAAATAAAAAATAAACTAAAATAAAATAAAACTAAAATAAAATAAAACCAAAATAAAATAAAACTAAAATAAAAATAAACTAAAATAAAATAAAAAAATTAAAATAAAATAAAAAAATAAAATAAAACAAAATAAAATAAAACTAAAAAAAAAATAAAACTAAAATAAAATAAAACTAAAATAAAATAAAACAAAATAAAAAATAAAACTAAAATAAAATAAAACTAAATAAAATAAAACTAAAACAATAATAAAATAAAATAAAAAAAAATAAAAACTAAAATAAAATAAAACTAAAATAAAATAAAACTAAAATAAAATAAAACAAAATAAAATAAAACTAAAATAAAATAAAACTAAAAAAAATAAAACTAAATAAAATAAAACTAAATAAATAAAACTAAAAAATAAAAAATAAAATAAAACTAAAAATAAAATAAAAACTAAAATAAAATAAAACTAAAATAAAATAAAACTAAAATAAAATAAAAACTAAAATAAAATAAAACTAAAATAAAATAAAAAAAAATAAAATAAAAATAAATAAAATAAAACTAAAATAAAAAAAACTAAAATAAAATAAAACTAAAATAAAATAAAACTAAATAAAATAAAACTAAAATAAAATAAAACTAAAATAAATAAAACTAAAAAAAATAAAACTAAAATAAAATAAAACTAAAATAAAATAAAACTAAAATAAAATAAAACTAAAATAAAATAAAAACTAAAATAAAATAAAACTAAAATAAATAAAACTAAAATAAAATAAAACTAAAATAAAATAAAACTAAAATAAAATAAAACTAAAATAAAATAAAAACTAAAATAAAATAAAACTAAAAATAAAATAAAAACAAAATTAAATAAAACTAAAAATAAAATAAAACTAAAATAAAATAAAACTAAAATAAAAAAAACTAAAATAAAATAAAACTAAATAAAATAAAACTAAAATAAAATAAAACTAAATAAAATAAAATAAAAATAAAATAAAACTAAAATAAAATAAAACTAAAAAAAAATAAAACTAAAATAAAATAAAACTAAAATAAAATAAAACTAAAATAAAATAAAACTAAAAAAAAATAAAACTAAAATAAAATAAAACTAAAATAAAATAAAACTAAAATAAAATAAAACTAAAATAAAATAAAACTAAAAAAAAATAAAACTAAAATAAAATAAAACTAAAATAAAATAAAACTAAAATAAAATAAAACTAAAATAAAATAAAACTAAAAAAATAAAACTAAAATAAAATAAAACTAAAATAAAATAAAACAAAATAAAATAAAACTAAAATAAAATAAAAATAAAATAAAATAAAATTAAAATAAAATAAACTAAAATAAAATAAAACTAAAATAAAATAAAACTAAAATAAAATAAAACTAAATAAAAATAAAACTAAAATAAAATAAAACTAAAATAAAATAAAACTAAAATAAAATAAAACAAAATAAAATAAAACTAAAATAAAATAAAACTAAAATAAAATAAAACTAAAATAAAATAAAACTAAAATAATAAAATAAAACTAAAATAAAATAAAACTAAAATAATAAAACTAAAATAAAATAAAACTAAAATAAAATAAAACTAAAATAAAATAAAACTAAAATAAAATAAAACCAAAATAAATAAAACTAAAATAAAATAAAATAAAATAAAATAAAACTAAAATAAAATAAAACTAAAATAAAATAAAACTAAAATAAAATAAAATAAAATAAAATAAAACAAAATAAAATAAAACTAAAATAAAATTAAAATAAAAATAAAAATAAAATAAAATAAAACCAAAATAAATAAAACTAAAAAAAAATAAAACTAAAATAAAATAAAACTAAAATAAATAAAACTAAAATAAATAAAACTAAAATAAAATAAAACTAAAATAAAATAAAAACTAAAATAAAATAAAACTAAAAAAAATAAAACTAAAATAAAATAAAACTAAAAAAAATAAAACTAAAATAAAATAAAACTAAAATAAAATAAAACTAAAATAAAATAAAAACAAAATAAAATAAAACTAAAACAAAATAAAACTAAAATAAAATAAAACTAAAATAAAATAAAACTAAAATAAAATAAAACTAAATAAAATAAAACTAAAATAAAATAAAACTAAAATAAAATAAAAAAACTAAAATAAAATAAAAATAAATAAAAAATAAAACTAAAATAAAATAAAACTAAAATAAAATAAAACTAAAATAAAAATAAAAACAAAAATAAAATAAAACTAAAATAAAATAAAACTAAATAAAATAAAACTAAAATAAAATAAAAAAACTAAAATAAAAATAAAATAAAACTAAAATAAAATAAAAAACAAAAATAAAATAAAACTAAAATAAAATAAAACTAAAAAAAATAAAACTAAAATAAAAATAAAACTAAAATAAAATAAAACTAAAATAAAATAAAATAAAATAAAACTAAAATAAAATAAAACTAAAATAAAATAAAAACAAAATAAAATAAAACTAAAATAAAATAAAACAAAATAAAATAAAACTAAAATAAAATAAAACAAAATAAAATAAAACTAAAAAAAATAAAACTAAAATAAAATAAAACTAAAATAAATAAAACTAAAATAAAAAATAAAACTAAAAAATAAACTAAAATAAAATAAAACTAAAATAAAAAAACTAAATAAAAATAAAACTAAAATAAAATAAAACTAAAATAAAATAAAACTAACTAAAAAAATAAAACAAAATAAAATAAAACTAAAATAAAATAAAACTAAAATAAAATAAAACTAAAATAAAATAAAACTAAAATAAAATAAAACCAAAATAAAATAAAACTAAAATAAAAAAAAACTAAAATAAAACTAAAATAAAATAAAAACTAAATAAAATAAAACTAAATAAAATAAAACTAAAATAAAATAAAACTAAAAAAAATAAAACTAAATAAAATAAAACTAAAATAAATAAAACTAAAATAAAATAAAACTAAAATAAAATAAAACTAAAATAAAATAAAACTAAAAAAAATAAAACTAAAATAAAATAAAACTAAAATAAAAATAAAACTAAAATAAAATAAAACTAAAATAAAATAAAACTAAAATAAAATAAAACTAAAATAAAATAAAACTAAATAAATAAAACTAAAATAAAATAAAACTAAAAAAAAAATAAATAAAAAACTAAAATAAATAAAACTAAAATAAAATAAAACAAAAAAAATAAAACTAAAATAAAATAAAACTAAAATAAAATAAAACTAAAAAAAAAAAAAACTAAAAATAAAACTAAAATAAAATAAAACTAAAATAAAATAAAACTAAAATAAAATAAAACTAAAAAAAATAAAACTAAAATAAAATAAAATAAAACTAAAATAAAATAAAACTAAAATAAAATAAAATAAAATAAAATAAAACTAAAATAAAATAAAACTAAAATAAAATAAAACTAAAATAAAATAAAACTAAAATAAAATAAAACAAAATAAAATAAAACTAAAATAAAATAAAACTAAAATAAAATAAAACTAAAATAAAATAAAACTAAAAAAAATAAAACTAAATAAAATAAAACTAAAAAATAAAACTAAAATAAAATAAAAACTAAATATAAAATAAAACTAAAAATATAAAACAAAAATAAATAAAACTAAAATAAAATAAAACTAAAATAAAATAAAACTAAAATAAATAAAACTAAATAAAAATAAAACAAAATAAAATAAAACTAAAAAAAAAATAAAATTAAAATAAAATAAAACTAAAATAAAATAAAACTAAAATAAAATAAACTAAAATAAAATAAAACTAAAATAAAATAAAACTAAAATAAAATAAAACTAAAATAAAATAAAACTAAAATAAAATAAAACTAAAATAAAATAAAACTAAAAAAAAATAAAACTAAAATAAAATAAAACTAAAATAAAATAAAATTAAAATAAAATAAAACTAAAATAAAAATAAAAACTAAAATAAAATAAAACTAAAATAAAATAAAACTAAAATAAAATAAAACTAAAATAAAATAAAACTAAAATAAAAAATAAAATAAAATAAAACTAAAAAAAAAATAACTAAAATAAAATAAAACTAAAAATAAAATAAAACTAAAATAAAATAAAAACTAAAATAAAATAAAAACTAAACAAAATAAAAAACTAAAAAAAATAAAACTAAATAAAAATAAAACTAAAATAAAACTAAAATAAAATAAAACTAAAATAAAATAAAACTAAAATAAAATAAAACTAAATAAAATAAAACTAAAATAAAATAAAACTAAAATAAAATAAATAAAAATAAAATAAAACTAAAAAAAATAAAACTAAAATAAAATAAACTAAAATAAAAAAAACTAAAAAAAATAAAACTAAAATAAAATAAAACTAAAATAAAATAAAACTAAAATAAAATAAAACTAAAATAAAATAAAACTAAAATAAAATAAAACCAAAATAAAATAAACTAAATAAAATAAAACTAAAATAAAACAAAATAAAATAAAACTAAAATAAAATAAAACTAAAATAAAATAAAAACTAAAATAAAATAAAAACTAAAATAAAATAAAACTAAAATAAAATAAAACTAAAATAAATAAAACTAAAATAAAATAAAACTAAAATAAAATAAAACTAATAAAATAAAATAAAACAAAAAAAATAAAACCAAATAAAATAAAACTAAAACAAAATAAAACTAAAAATAAAACTAAAATAAAATAAAACTAAAATAAAATAAAACTAAAATAAAATAAAACTAAAATAAAATAAAACTAAAATAAAATAAAACTAAAATAAAATAAAACTAAAATAAAATAAAACTAAAATAAAATAAAAAAAAATAAAATAAAACTAAAATAAAATAAAACTAAAATAAAAATAAAACAAATAAAAAAAACTAAAATAAAATAAAACTAAAAAAAAAATAAAACTAAAATAAAATAAAACTAAATAAAATAAAACTAAAATAAAATAAAACTAAAATAAAATAAAACTAAAATAAAATAAAAAAAATAAAATAACCAAAATAAAATAAAACTAAAATAAAATAAAACTAAAATAAAATAAAAACCAAAATAAAAATAAAACTAAAATAAAATAAAACTAAAATAAAATAAAACTAAAATAAAATAAAACTAAAATAAAATAAAACTAAAATAAAATAAACTAAATAAAATAAAACTAAAATAAAATAAAACTAAAATAAAATAAAACAAATAAAATAAAACTAAAATAAAATAAAACTAAAATAAAATAAAACTAAAATAAAATAAAACTAAAATAAATAAAACTAAAATAAAATAAAACTAAAATAAAAAAAAAAAATAAAACTAAAATAAAATAAAACTAAAATAAAATAAAACTAAAATAAAATAAAACTAAAAAAAAATAAAACTAAAATAAAATAAAACTAAAATAAAATAAAACCAAAATAAAATAAAACTAAAATAAAAATAAAACTAAAATAAAATAAAACTAAAATAAAATTAAAATAAAATAAAACTAAAATAAAAAAAACAAATAAAATAAACTAAAATAAAATAAAACTAAAATAAAATAAAAATAAAATAAACTAAAATAAAAAAAAACTAAATAAAAATAAAACCAAAATAAAAATAAAACTAAAATAAAATAAAACTAAAATAAAATAAAACTAAAATAAAATTAAAATAAAATAAAACTAAAATAAAATAAAACTAAAATAAAAAAACTAAAAATAAAATAAAACTAAAATAAACTAAAATAAAATAAAACTAAAAATAAAATAAAACTAAAATAAAATAAACCAAAATAAATAAAACTAAAATAAAATAAAACTAAAATAAAATAAAACCAAAATAAAATAAAACTAAACAAAATAAAAAAAATAAAACGAAAATAAAATAAAAACTAAAATAAAATAAACTAAAATAAAATAAAACTAAAATAAAATAAAACTAAAATAAAATAAAACTAAAATAAAATAAACAAAATAAAATAAAACTAAAATAAAATAAAACTAAAATAAAATAAAACTAAAATAAAATAAAACTAAAATAAAATAAAACTAAAATAAAATAAAACTAAAATAAAATAAAACTAAAATAAAAAAAACTAAAATAATAAAACTAAAATAAATAAAACTAAAATAAAATAAAACTAAAAAAAAAATAAAACTAAAATAAAATAAAAATAAAATAAAACTAAAATAAAATAAAAATACCAAAATAAAATAAAACTAAAATAAAATAAAACTAAAATAAAATAAAACTAAAATAAAATAAAACTAAAATAAAATAAAACTAAAATAAAATAAAACAAAATAAAATAAAACTAAAATAAAATAAAACTAAAATAAAACTAAAATAAATAAAACTAAAATAAAATAAAACTAAAAAAAAAATAAAACCAAAATAAAATAAAACTAAAAAAAATAAAACTAAAATAAAATAAAACTAAAATAAAATAAAACTAAAATAAAATAAAACTAAAAAAAATAAAACTAAAATAAAATAAAACTAAAATAAAATAAAACTAAAATAAAATAAAACTAAAATAAAATAAAACTAAAACAATAAAAAAAAATAAAATAAAACTAAAATAAAATAAAACTAAAATAAAATAAAACTAAAAAAAATAAAACTAAAATAAAATAAAACTAAAATAAATAAAACTAAAATAAAATAAAACTAATAAAATATAAAACTAAAATAAAATAAAACTAAAATAAAATAAAACTAAAAAAAATAAAACCAAATAAAATAAAACTAAATAAAATAAAACTAAAATAAAACTAAAATAAAATAAAACTAAAATAAAATAAAACTAAAATAAAATAAAACTAAAATAAAATAAAACTAAAATAAAACTAAAATAAAATAAAACTAAAATAAAATAAAACTAAAATAAAATAAAACTAAAATAAATAAAACTAAAATAAAATAAAACAAAATAAAATAAAACACTAAAAAATAAAACTAAAATAAAACTAAAATAAAATAAAACAAAATAAAATAAAACTAAAATAAAATAAAACAAAAATAAAATAAAACAAAATAAAATAAAACAAATAAAAATAAAATTAAAATAAAATAAAACTAAAATAAAATAAAACAAAATAAAATAAAACTAAAATAAAATAAAACTAAAATAAAATAAAACTAAAATAAAAATAAAACTAAAATAAAATAAAACTAAAAAATAAAACTAAAATAAAATAAAACTAAAAAAATAAAACTAAATAAAACTAAAATAAAATAAAACAAAATAAAATAAAACTAAAATAAAATAAAACTAAAATAAAATAAAACTAAAATAAAATAAAACTAAAATAAAATAAAACTAAAGAAATAAAACTAAAATAAAATAAAACTAAAATAAAATAAAACTAAAATAAAATAAAACTAAAATAAAATAAAACTAAATAAAATAAAACTAAAATAAAATAAAACTAAAATAAAAATAAAACTAAAAAAAAAAAACTTAAAATAAAATAAAAACTAAAATAAAATAAAACTAAAATAAAATAAAACTAAAATAAAATAAAACTAAAATAAAATAAAACAAAATAAAATAAAACTAAAATAAAATAAAACTAAAATAAAATATAAAAATAAAATAAAATAAAACTAAAATAAAATAAAACTAAAATAAAAAAACTAAAAAAAATAAAACTAAAATAAAATAAAACTAAAATAAATAAACTAAAATAAAATAAAACTAAAAAAAATAAAACTAAAATAAAATAAAACTAAAATAAAATAAAACCAAAATAAAAATAAAACTAAAACAAAATAAAACTAAAATAAAACTAAAATAAAATAAAACTAAAATAAAATAAAACTAAAATAAAATAAAAACAAAATAAAATAAAACTAAAATAAAATAAAACTAAAATAAAATAAAACTAAAATAAAATAAAACTAAAATAAAATAAACTAAAATAAAATAAAACTAAAATAAAATAAAACTAAAATAAAATAAAAACTAAAATAAAATAAAACTAAAATAAAAAAAACCAAAATAAAATAAAACTAAAACAAAAAAAACTTAAAAAAAATAAAACCTAAAGTAAAATAAAACTAAAATAAAATAAAACTAAAATAAAATAAAACTAAAAAAAATAAAACTAAAATAAAATAAAACTAAAAAAAAATAAAACTAAAATAAAAAAAACTAAAATAAAATAAAACTAAAATAAAATAAAACTAAAAAAAAATAAAACCAAAATAAAATAAAACTAAAATAAAATAAAACCAAAATAAAATAAACTAACAAAATAAAACAAAATAAAACTAAAATAAAAAACTAAAATAAAATAAAACTAAAATAAAATAAAACTAAAATAAAATAAAACTAAAATAAAATAAAACTAAATAAAATAAAACTAAAAAAAAATAAAATAAAATAAAATAAAAATAAAATAAAATAAAACTAAAATAAAATAAAACTAAATAAAATAAAACTAAAATAAAATAAAACAAAAAAAATAAAACTAAAATAAATAAAACTAAAATAAAATAAAACTAAAATAAAATAAAACTAAAATAAAATAAAACTAAATAAAATAAAACTAAAATAAAATAAAACTAAAATAAAATAAAACTAAAATAAAATAAAACTAAAATAAAATAAAACTAAAATAAAATAAAACTAAAATAAAATAAAACTAAAATAAAATAAACCAAAATAAATAAAACTAAAATAAAATAAAACTAAAATAAAATAAAATAAAAAAAATAAAACTAAAATAAAATAAAACTAAAATAAAAAAATAAAACTAAAATAAAATAAAACTAAAATAAAATAAAACTAAAATAAAATAAAACTAAAAAAAATAAAACTAAAATAAAATAAAACTAAAATAAAATAAAACTAAAATAAAATAAAACTAAAATAAAATAAAACTAAAATAAAATAAAACTAAAATAAAACTAAAATAAAATAAAACTAAAATAAAATAAAATAAATAAAATAAAACTAAAATAAAATAAAACTAAAATAAAATAAAACTAAAATAAAATAAAACTAAAATAAAATAAAACTAAAAAAAATAAAACTAAAATAAAAAAAACTAAATAAAATAAAACTAAAATAAAATAAAACTAAAATAAAATAAAATAAAATAAAATAAAACAAAATAAAATAAACTAAAATAAAATAAAACTAAAATAAAATAAAAACTAAAATAAAATAAAACTAAAATAAAATAAAACTAAAATAAAAAAAAGTACAAAAAAAACCTAAATAAATAAAAAATAAAACTAAAATAAAATAAACTAAATAAAAAGTAAAATAAAATAAAACTAAAATAAATAAAACCAAAATAAAATAAAAAAAATAAAATAAACTAAAAAAAGATAATAAAACTAAAAAATAAAATAAAACTAAAATAAAATAAAACTAAATAAAAAAAACTAAAATAAAATAAAACTAAAATAAAATAAAACTAAAATAAAATAAAACTAAAATAAAAAAAACTAAAATAAAATAAAACTAAAAAAAATAAAACAAAAATAAAATAAAACTAAAATAAAACTAAAATAAAATAAAACTAAATAAAATAAAACTAAAATAAAATAAAACTAAAATTAAAATAAAACTCTAACAATAATAAAACTAAAATAAAATAAAACTAAAGTAAAATAAAACTAAAATAAAATAAAACTAAAAAAAATAAAACTAAAAGAAAATAAAACTAAAATAAAATAAACTAAAATAAAATAAAACTAAAATAAAACTAAATAAAATAAAACTAAAATAAAATAAAACTAAAAAAAAATAAAACTCAAATAAAATAAAACCAAATAAAATAAAACTAAAACAAATAAAAATTAAAATAGAAATAAAATAAAATAAAATAAAACTAAATAAAATAAAACTAAAAAAAATAAAAACAAATAAAATAAAACTAAAATAAAATAAAACTAAAAGAAAATAAAACTAAAATAAAATAAACCAAAATAAAATAAAACTAAAATAAAATAAAACTAAAATAAATAAAACTAAATAAAATAAAACTAAAATAAAATAAAACCAAAATAAAATAAAACTAAAATAAAATAAAACTAAAATAAAATAAAACTAAAATAAAATAAACTAAAATAAAATAAAACTAAAATAAAATAAACTAAAATAAAATAAAACTAAATATAATAAAACTAAAATAAAATAAAACTAAATAAAAATAAAACCAAATAAAATAAAACTAAAATAAAATAAAA